>JAVYIG010010789.1:0-66193 GCA_035222895.1 Strongylocentrotus droebachiensis
TCCCGGTCAAATAATAAAAAACAATTTTTGTTCGATGTTCATCTGGCAGATGTACACGTGCAAGAAGTGATTTTTCTCTTTGTAATGATTTTGTATTTTTGTGGTTAAAGGGATAGTTGAGTTCTGTTGCGGAGGGCGCTACACAAAATGATTTTTTTTTTGTGAGATAATGAAAAACTGAGTGTCAAATTTGAAAGAACATAATATTTAATGACAAAATCATCATTGTTTGATCAAAATCGGTTCAGAGACGGCTGGAATATAATGATTTCTAATACTTTTATACCACCACATTTATTAGATATTTTGAAAAATTTGAAAAAACCGTTGAAAAAACAAAATAACGCCTTTTACGTCGTATTTCAGCCAATGCCGATGTTGACTTTTTGTTGGCATTTTCGTGTTGCTATATTACTCACAATTAGCCGGCTCATGTATTGTTATTTTTAATTAAATAATTAATTAACGGTCACGTTTTTTTTTTTTTTAAGTGGAGCTGAATTGGTATGATCGTATTGGCTAAATTTCACACATGTTAGGGTCTAAAATTACCTTCATAGCAATTTAAGGTTCTAAAAGGGCACTATACATGTAATATATAAGAATAAGAGCAATAACCATGCATTTTGAAGGCATTTGCAGTCTGAAAACAGAACTCAACTATCCCTTTAAGCCTCGTTCACAAATGCCATTACGAACTGCTACGAACGCCGTATACGAACGATTTCAGACAATGGAAATTCGGGAAGACAATGGCAAAATAGGGAGATTCTTACAAATTATCGTTCGTACGTGTACGAACCTTTGTGACCGTAGCATTAGTAATTTAAACGCCTCATTGGAATGACGTCATTGCATGATTGGGAATTTTGTAACTTGTACTTCATTGTACTTATACTATCGTCCTCAAAAGTAATTTGTCTTACGTCGCCTTCTCCTTTAATATGTTCTTTTTTTGTAATTCGTATTTAGTTCTTTCAGTACCTTTGTCATTGATTCATCATGTGTAAAAGACAAAAGTGCACTTTAATCATGTTAATAACGCCCCAACGCCCCCAACGCCCCAAGCCAGCCTGACTTACCCGCCATGAGCCAGCAACCCCACTTACCCCACCCCCCAGGCAACTGTGATGTCCGGCCAGACGACCGCACCCGACCAGGTGACTGTGATGTCCGGCCAGACGACCGCACCGGGCCAGCAGTTCGCCCGCGTCACCATCAGAACTGACCTCCGCCCCCCATGAAACGAGAGCGTGGACGACTTGCTGCAGTGGCCTACACGCTACGCAAGGAACGCAACCTGTCCACAAGAATCCGTATCAACGGGACTAAAGTTTTCATTCAAACAAGGAAGCCAGCATCTGGGGACAGGACCTCAACCTAAATGGACAAACTGGGAAGATAAGTAATCATTCATGTATCTTAATTGTGTTATGGACGTTAATTCAAAGTTGTTATTGGAAAAAAATAATGATTTAAATTAACACCCTTTTGTTTTGATGAACTGAATCTTAAAGAAAACATTGATCTACTGAACAGTAATGGACTGAATGATATACAATGTTGTTTTAGTTAAATGGAATGTGAGATTGTAAACTGTTTGAATTTTGATAGTTTTGCAAACGAAAAGATCTCTGATCTTAACGAATAGAAATGGAGTGAATTACTTTTTGGTAAGTTTGAATTTGAATGTGAAGATATGAACTTTTTTGAATTTTAAAATTTTGACATATTTGCTAATGAGAATCATTTTATTACATTTACATTCATCATAACTTGTTTTGGAAAACATTGATAAATTGATCTAAGGAACAGAAATGGACTGAATGATGAATAATAATGTTTAATTCAATGTGAAGTTTGGGAACTGGTTGTGAATGTTTTTGTTAAGCCTGCAAATGACCGGCAAATGACAAGATTTCACTTAACAAACAAAAATGGACCGAGTAAAGTGAATGTGAAGTTTGTGAACTGATATGAGTTCATTATATTTAAATTTATCTGGATTTGTTTGTTTGTTTGTTTTTTTTTTTAAACATTGGTTTTAATGAACAAAATTCATTCAAAAAGTCACTAAATGTCAAATATCTGGTTGAATTTAATATGAAGTGTGTGAACTGATATTTTGAATTTGATAAGTTTGCAAATGACAGGCATTTGACAAGATCAGATCTAACGAACAGAAATGTTCTGTGAGCTGTTTTGAATTTTGAATTTTGAATGTTGATATTTTTCGCAAATAAAGCAGTTATTATATTTACATTTCTCATGATTTGATTTAAACACGACAAATTCATAATATTATAGATCTATATAATATAAAATAAATGTTGTGCAAAGGATAAATTTATCGATTTACCCAAATTTGCACTTTTTTCATTTATCCCAATATAGGTGTTCTATGCATGGTTCAAGTATTCAATGATGGTAATATCACCCCCCCCCCACCCCCCTCTCCCCTGCCCCCTTAACACACACTTCGAATTCTAGTTTCATGAAGCATGCACTACAGTAGCAAGCATGAATTTACGCTACCATCGGGTTTTTGGGGTCTAAACTGAGCAGTTTGTAATACGTACCGTTTCATTGGCTCCGAACCCATACAATCCACTGTGTTAATTGATCCTTATGGTTTATTGACCTTTATAATGGTGTTTTAAAAAGCGTTCTCTAATGCTTTGTTTACAATGTTTTATTCATAATAATTGTTCATGGTTAATACATCATACGTCCATATCGTGCTTGTTAGGAGTTCATCTATTTTAATTGTAACGCAAAATGTTCAATTCTTTGAACTACCCAATTTTCATTGATTTACTATGTTTGCATTTATCTTGTTTATCCTAATTTGAGCGTTTCTATGCCTGGTTCAAATATTCAGTGATCCCCCCCCCCCCCCGGGCATTGGAGGTTGGGTAATGCATGGCAGGTTGGGTAATCTATGGCAGGAATGTTTTAGACGGCTGAGCCGGGTGTCTTCTCATGAGAGAAAGCTTAAACATAAAAAAAACTTTTTTCTGCCGTGCGCTTGGAATTGTGAACACTGGCTTTTCACTTTCACTAGAATGAAATTTTGGGAATGCTTTTCAAATTAGTAGATTGCTTTCTCTTATGACAGAGGCTTTTTGTTCGGCTGTCTAGGATTATTTGGGGTTTTTGCGTCTTACTTTTTGGTGTAATGATTGTTCTGTGGAATTACCATCTCTGATGCCATGGACTTTCAAGCATGAATAAACACTATCATCGAGTGTTTGGGTTCGGAGTTGAGAGGTTAGTGTTATTGTCTGTTTACAGATCACGCTTCAAATAAGTTTTTGCGCTGACACTATTTTCTTGGCTCTGAACCCATATACCCTGTTCGTTTTCCTTTCAACATTCAGTATGCATGATCTTAAGGTATTCTTATTCCTTTATTTATATTTCGTTAGTGAATTAATAAACGTAATCAAAATTCTGTTTTAATAGCCCTTCTTTTTAAAGATGATCGTTGGTCCTTAAAAATCCTCATTGTTTAATCACCCCCCCCCCCCTTCTTTTATCCCGCGGTTTATGCTTCGTTGACTTTGTCATTCTCAGCTCTTTTATACCCCATCCTTTCTCACTCAAATGTCTTTTGAATACTGACTTACATTTCCTGTTTTCGCCTTATTCTAAATAATTTTGATATTGGAGCTTGTAACATTTTTTTTTTGTTTTTTTTTTTGTTTTAGTACGGTGGCGTCTCGTGGCTTACCGGGCAGAGTAATTTGATGAGGCAGCATGCTTTTGTTGTTGCTGTTTGTATATATATTTTTTTAAATATTTTTTTTTTGCCCTCAGGATGCTTTGCTCACGGTCTGCCACGATGCGCAATCGGCATGAGCTCTAAATAAATAAGTATTTAATAATGACGTTTTTTTTTTTTTTTTTTTTTTTTGTATTTGTATTTTCTAAAAAATGAAAGTAATTTTCATTATTATTTCTGTTATATTCACTCTTTTGTTGTGTATAATTATAATTATGACTAGTCTACATTGAAAATCTATTTCGAACTTCTTTATCTATATCAGGGAGTTCAAGATAGTGTTGTTTTGCTTTGTAATGCTTTGTTACGATTTTGCGGATGTTTATCGTTTGTTCTCCAAGCCTGCGGAGATTTCTTGTAATATATTCATATCTGTTAAATGTTCGTCTTTTGTTTGTCTATGTTTACTTGTGTATTTTTCTTGTCTATACTTAATTTCCATTTTTATATCACAATGTTGTCCATACAGACCGATTCTCTTTTTCTAACTAAATTTGAAACTTCCATTTTAGATACTGCGCATTATTGTATATTATACTACTATTTTGTTACGCAATCCTTTTGTGGTCAAACTCTAAATGGATACGTTACATAATAACTTAGCGTTTAATTCTCTTCGTGATGATCGATATGATGAGACTATCGCCAATTCTCTAACTGAGTACATTACTAACCATCAATTCAAAGACTTTATGTGTAATATAATATTAATAAAGATACATTTTCTTTATTCCATTTGAATATTAGAAGTATTAATAAACATTTTGATGATTTTCAATTCCTCTTAGATAATTCGTCCCAATGTCTTCCCTCTATAATTGGGCTTACCGAGACTTGGTTAACCACAGATCCTAACCCACCATTTGCCCTACATGAACATGATTTTATTTTTAGTAGTAGGAAGGAAAAACTTGGAGGAGGTGTTGGTTTATATGTTTCAAAAAATTATTCTCACAATGTTTGTAATGATATATTACTATAATGAACAATATCTTGGAATCCTTGTTTATTGAAATCTTATTGCCAGGTCGGAAGAATGTAATAATTGGTGTAGTTTATCGACCCCCAAGTAGTAATACTTTAGATTTTTTATCGTCCCTAACTGATATTTTGAATAATTCGGTAATGATTAATAAAGATTGCTTTATAATGGGTGATTTCAATATCAATTTATTAAAATATGATACTGATAATTTATGTCATGATTTTTTGGAAATATTTTTATCAAATTCATTCTTCCCACTTATTTCTAAGCCCACTCGTGTAACTAATAATTCTGCTACATTGATTGATAATATCTTTAGTAATGTCCATCACCCACCCACATCCTGATTCATACATTATACTTTCTGATATATCTGATCATTATCCATTTTTACTCAGGCTTACTCGCATGGGGTAACGCTCATCAGAACATTTTAGACAAACTTTTATTGTTACAGAAGAGAGCAGTTAGAATTATTTCCCAGGCAGATTTTCGTGCACACACTAATCCGTTGTTTTATGATAATAATATTTTGAAAGTAAAAGATTTGTATTTGCTTCATTAGGTCAATTTATGTATAAAAATACTAATGATTTGCTGCCAAAAAATTTAAGACTATGTTTTTAAAAAATCGCTCTTTTCATCAACATTCAACTAGACAATCGGAAGAGTACCATTTGCCATTACTTCGAACTTCCTTCGCTAAAAACACTTTTATCTATGATGGCCCAAAATTGTGGAATTCCTTTACTGATTCCTTGAAAAATGCCCCTTCATTATATACATTTAAGAAAAGATTAAAAATATTTTTGTTCTTAAAATATAAAGTAAATTAGTTTGATTTACCCCCCCCCCCCCTGACACCCACACACACACACTAATACTTACACATTATACACGATGCATCATTGTCTTGGTCATTTTGAGGAGAATACGCACATACTTTCCCCTTATTTTCTCTTTAATAATTATATGCGCAGTTATCGATTTATACGGTCTTACTTTTTACTGATAATCTGATTTGTATTGACAATAGTATACGGAATGTAGAATAACTGATTTGTTGTTTTGGAATGTTACGTCCACGTCTGTGCTGAATTTTCGTTTTTTTTTTGTTATTGAATGTCTTTCTCTGTCTTACATTGTCTCTACTTGTTACTGTTCTGTCTTCGCGGGCTTGTCATTGTCTTTACTTTATTTTTTATTTTTTTTATTTTAAAAACAAAGAGCAAACTTTTATATTAATTATTTGTGTTTTTTGTTCTGTATAAGCTAATTTGTGTAATGCTACTTTGTTATTTTGAGGGACCCATAATCTACAAGTATCCACTTTTTAATGGGTCCCTCCATTTCCATAGAAAATATCAATTTTTTTTTTGTATTATGTTATTCAAATTTTGTTTATATGCAGTTTAAGTATTTGTAAATGATATTATTCACATGTTATCTTGTTCAATTTTTTGTTTTGTTTTAATGAAATATTGTTCTGATTTCTGTGGAAATGAAAAATAAACTTGAATTGAATTGAATTGAATAACAGAAGCTTGACCCCTGTGAAAGACTAATCTTATCAAGTGATGTTAAAGGGCTATTAGAATGTCATAACAGCTGAGATAAACTTTATATATTATGACATATCATCCTCTCCTCTCTTTCTCTTTCTCTCTCTTATCAATCATCGTTTGGGAAGCATATAAACCCATGTATATTGTATTGTTCCTATGTATAATATACAGGGCGTATCATAATAAAGGATATTGAAGTTTAATGGCGATTTATATGAAAACTACTGATTTCATAATCAAGCATTTTATGTCTGTTGTAAAGGACAGAATGTCCTCTTGTTAATGACACCCCGATCATACTACTACTGTCACAGTTGACTGAATAACAAAGCATTGCTGTCCACCATGTGAAAGGTGCACTGTGACAAGTTAGCATTCACAGATAAATTCTAAAGATTAGTGCTTGTGTCAGCCCAGACATATTGAAATGCTGAACAATGAGTGGATTATGTGTCTAAGAAGGAAATGTTATCAATCTTGGCACAGTGCACCTTTCACATGGTGGACAGCAATGCTTTGTTATTCAGTCAACTGTGACAATAGTAGTATGACCGGGGTGTCATTAAAAGAGGACATTCTGTCCTTTACAACAGACATAAAATGCTTGATTATGAAATCAGTAGTTTTCATATAAATCGTCATTAAACTTCAATATCCTTTATTATGATACGCCCTGTATATCTTTAAAGCGCTTTGAGAGGGTCCGCGGTCCTGAAAAGCGCTATATAAGAACTAGCTATTATTATTATTAGTATGTAAAATACTCTACAAATCAACCTATAATGCTACTATGTAACGAACTACAATTATTCGATTTTCAAGATTCTGTTAATGTTCTTCCTCGTATAAGCTTATTACTAAGCCGATCACAACTGAACCTTTTTCCCGTCATTTATTCCTACTTCATATCATAAAAAAAAAATTATTCTGACAATCTGTTATAATCTCCTTGCTAGATTATCAAAAGAGATATGCATTAAAAAAAAAGGTCAAATCTGTCTTTTGGGACAACCAAGAGGTGAACCAAAAGAGTGGCCATTGTACGATGGTGGATTGTTTAAAATACAGTTTCTTCAACACACACTTCAACAACACCAACAAAATGGCTTTGTAAAATATATTACCATTTGTATAATTATAATCTATATTGTAGTACTTGATCTGTTTATGTTCACATACATGTGTTGTTATGCAAAGTTATACTCTACAAAATATAATACGATACACATTACTTTAAATGAATTCACTTTTGAATAGTAAATTCGTGATGATAGCAAAATAAGTATTATTATCAGACGGAATCTACGATTACGTTTGTATTCATAATGCGTTTTCTGATCCAATAATTAATTCAATTTAACCAAAAAAACACGAGGGAATCAGCGGCTGACGAAGGATAGCAAAGCGATTTAATATTGATTTCACTCAAACAATCCAATGAATAAAAAAAAGCATATATTTTAATCAATAAAGAGCGTGAGTATAGAAATACGACATAAAAATCAACCAGATGTTATGAAATTAAGAACATCCAAGAGATATGTAAATATTTTGTTGAATAATTTCTGTACGCTTTGTACACTGAGTCGAACCTGTCTATTAGGGCCAATCTATTTTAACACAAATAGTGGCCATTGTAAACATGTGGCCTTTTTGGACAGGTTCCTCAACACACATTTCCTTCTAGAAGGAAGCAACGTGGATGAACCACATGTGGCCATTACAGAGTTGTGTGACCACTAACTTAGGCTGGTTTGGTCGTATTTAATAATTCGTCACAGTGTTAATAATTGCGTAATGGATGCCAAATGCTTTGTCGGTAGAACCTATGCGCACTGCATTTCAGTTTGCTCACAAAGGGCTCTGTCAATTCACCTTGAATGCATATAAAAAATCTCACACGCAGTGATAACATAGCTTTCAGTAATGTCGGAGCATGACCTACAGAATGATCGAAGGTCGTTAGGCGGCTTGATTCGGAGCAGATTTGTGAGCGGTATCATTGTCATTATGCAAGTGTGGAGAACATCAGATAACAAATGTTCCCTGAAAAGCATGGCTCTTCAAATGTCTTAATATTCTAAATATGGCATGCAACAGCATAAAAATCAGGACAGATTTTTACACCACATGCTCGTGTAGTCCCATATACATTTTTCTGTGTAGAGTGCTTGTAACTTTACCAAGACTGGGCAAATTTCTTATCATTTTGATGATTCCAGAACCTTGCAGTACACCAATACTTATATGCTAAGATGGTCAACCTTTTCTGATCGATTCCACACAGTTTCTTTCACAATGCAATCGCATGACCAGAACTCAACTTTATCTTTAAATTAATGTCCTTCCCGACGGAACTACGTGTACATATAGTTCAAACTTTTTGACTGAAATGAGTTTTACGTCACACCTGTAAGTTTCAAAACCAAAGCGAAGAATCAATTACATCCATATCATGGTGAATTGGAACATGATGTGATTTCCCTATTATCTAAACATCTTACTGACTTCTGTGTTTTAAATTTCATCATCATCCATTCATCGCGATGTCAATCAGTAAAATGTGTTGCAGTTAACCGTGGAAGATCAATAGCTATGGTGCTTGATATACAAGAGTGTTATCTCATACTATAGGTGTATATCTAAAATCAGCTAATTACATACATAGCACTAACTCAAATATTATAAAGTCACTCTCTTTTGCCATTTATTTCCTAAATGATGACACGCAACACGAACTGCTTTCGAAAAATCAACTTAAGGCAATTTAAACAGCCCTGTCTATCACTTTTAGAAATATGAGAACACTACAACGCCGTTCAAAGAAATCCAAACATAATTTCTATAAGATAAACTGTAGGGAACTGAAATTGCCGTTCAGTAAATCTTCCAAAAATTAGTTCCGATCTTGTTATGCCTTGTTTTTTTCTTTCTGCGGATATAATTGTTAAAAAAGAAATACTGGAGTTGTAAGAAAACACACACACACTTCTTTTTATAATAGCAAAAGGTGAATCTTATCGCAGATTACAAAATATATTTGGGTAAAGACAATTGTCGTGCGAGTTAATGATCTAATATTTCCAATATAATAAATACTAAATGGCCAATAGCAAAATCCAGCTCTGCTTATTGCCCCATTACTTGGTAATGGAAGACTTGAGGAAATATGTACACTTTTTACTACAGACCTGGAAAGTCTTATAATTATATCGTATATCAAACACAGAGAGGGGTGATGAGAGCAAGAGAGCGTGGAAAGAAATTAGGAATAAGAGTTGGAAATAAAAGAAGGGAAAGAGTTTCAACAACGGAAGCATATTATACTACTTGGGCTAACAATTTGGCTTCCAGATATTATCTATCTTCTGTCGTCATGACTTAACCTTATGTCCTATAGGAATCATTTTCAATGTAAAAGGGCAGCATTCACTTCATTATAAATATTACCAAATTATTATATATACAGTGTCTTAGTGCAAAACAATATATTATTACCAAATCAGACAATGTAACTGCATTTATTATATACAAATATCACAAATTCAAATACATACAGCATGAAAGATGTAGCTAAACATTTCATGATGAGTCTTACACATAATTACTAAATCGTTTTTGAGAAACAGTGAAACAGTGAGTGAATAAGTTGATGATCTATATATGAAAATATCAAATACCAAATATAATTTCACTAATTTTACAGTTGTCCATGTCCATGGTTTTAACGATTTGGCAAACAAGCGGGTATTTCCATCCAAAAAACGCCATCAATGTACTGTCCACCAAACCACATCCCCCAATTACACATTCTTATCAAGACCTAATTGTTTGCGTAATTATTTATAGTATCAATGCAATTGTGTCCATGCAACATACAAGCTTAGCTTTTGAAGCATGTCCTACTCAAATTTCCCAAGGTAACGACATAATGTACCAAGTACTGTGAATTTGCTTATAATATTTGTATTTACTTTGTTCTCACATTTGTGAACGCATAATCAAAATGGGTAATGTATGAATGTAATGCATTAATTTTTGTTAGTGCATGACTAATTTAAAGTGTACTTAAAATGACGTCTTTGGCCGTTGACATGGTAACGAAATTTTCTTGAAAATGACACATATTCCCATCAAACAAACACAAAATATTATGTTAGTGGCTAAATAGATCGATTTCCAGTTACTCTTTTGATTTCAATAAAAGCCTCATAGTTATGCTTGAATGTTGCGGTTGGCATGGCAACTCCTGTAATTTCAGAAAGTAAGGTACTTCAATGATCATTGCCCTGAATTGATTGAACCATGTACACGTAACAGCGACACATACAAAAGAAAATTGAATACATTAAACATACAAGATACAAAGCAAATATATGGTATGGGCTACGAGAAAGCAAATTGCTTATAAATAGGGCCCCCACATAAAACAAATTAAATTGAATATGACTCAGTCAAGATACCCCCTCACACCCACACACACACACACACACACACACATAAACATACGCATATAATATTACCGCATACAGACACACCTAAACGAAAGTGTTTATACAAAGTAATTAATATGAAAACACTAGATTTTCTAAACTATGCAATGTTCTGACTGTTCTTTTACAATTTTTCAAATAGGTATTCGTGACAAAGCTTTTAAAAAAGTGAATTAAGTTGAACTTAATCTTATAGATGTGGGTATTAATTCCATTTCTTCACGCCAGCAACATTAAGTGAAGAAGTTAGTCTTACTTTGGGTTGATGACAGTGGTATTTTTGACGAGTGGCATATGAATGAATATTTGAATTTTGAAATAAATATTACAAAACTTCTTGGGGAGTACATACTAAGACGTGTATTAAATGAAATCAAATCGTATGAAACCAAAATTTACATCTGTATAAAGAGTGGTATACTTGGACTTTGCATTTGTGACTTTGTTATATTTATAACTAAAACCCCAGATATAGTTGCAGTAGTTTCGATGTGGTAAAACAAGGCTATTATAAAGAATATAAAAAAAACATTAGTAGGCAATGTGAATTTTAATTTAGAGAGAATATTGACATATTTAGCAGCTGGCTCAGGAGTTTTTCTTTTTTTTTATATATATGTACATTGAAATCCAAAGACTCATTAATTGTAATATCAAGAAATCTTATATTTTTCCAAATTGGATATAACAAGATTATCAATAACAACAGGTTATACATTATTGGGCATTTTTCCTGTTCCTTGACGTAAATATGACATAATTTGTTTCTAATCAGTTAATTTCAAAGATAATTAATTTAATTTAAACCCTAACATTTACCTATTTATTGATGAGACAAGCATTTTTGTATTTCTGTTATTAAGAAGAGCACATGCATCATCAGCAAACATGGTACAATTTTAAAATGGAGAAGATTTTATTATATCATCTATGTAAATACGAAACAACAGATGGCCCAGTACAGAATCTTGGGGTACACCACAATAACCCTGCTATATGGAAGATTTAACATCACTGACCACCACCAACTGCTATCTTTCAGACAAGTAATTTTCTGCCTAAGCATATCCGTTACACACTCAAGGTCATATTTATTGTAATAATACTTTATATCTTAATGGTCATTGCATTTATATGTCAATGCTCAGAAAAAGGTTGTTGCTATGGCAATGAATTTGTAGAAATTGATATTTTGGCAAAATAGATGTCTGTATCTCACCCCAAACAAACCATGAAACATATGTTTAAATACACAAAGTTCCACTCTCCGATGGTTTTTCAGGCTAAACAAGGTTTTTTATGGTAATTGTCCTGCCCCTCACAAAAGATGCTATGAGAACACCATGATGCCAAAGTAGGTATGCTTGGCATTTGAAGTAAGTGCATCAGTAATTGCATAGCATATAGAAACATAACCCATTTGCTGATTCCACATATTGTCCGAACCTCGCGAGTCTTCTCATTCTATTATATCCTAAGTTGGCCACTCAATATTCAATATTCAATATTTTTGTCTTTATATATCAAATTAAAATCCAACTACCACATACATCTGTGAATTTTGATGTGCACCCCCTCTTTCTTTCTTTTTTCTTCTTTTTTTCTGTCTTTTTCCCCTTTTACCAATATTTTTTCCTCCATATTTGTATTATTATGTATCCATTGAGGGTAGTCATGCTATCAAGCTTTGCTTACTTTGTCAACCTTCCTGTTTGATGTTTTCGATTAGTTACAGCCAGCCTTACTTTATTCTACATATATTCTTTTGTCATGTGTACATTTGCAATGTTTGTTTGTTATATATTTATAAAAACGCAAAAGAAAAAGAAAATCAAACAGAAATAAATAAATCAATTCAAATCAGTATCATACACGGGTTGATCCCTAATTAACCAGAAGACCCACTCTCATAATCTTTATCTTTGCCATTTAGCTCTGGGTGGGTGGAAGTATCAGAGCCGTTGCCATTGAAACAGATTACTTGCATTTTGTAATTCTAGACTTGGAACTCTTCATCATAATTTGGATATTACAGCTTAGTACAAATTTATTTGTTACTTATAATTTAAACCCTATTTTGATAGCCAGAAAAATACTATACAGCTTTTGAAAGAAACATTGATGTTGCTATTGCAACGACATGATAATAATATTAACAAACACTTACAATGAAAACCGTTCACGATAACAGCTTTGAAAATATCTGGGCAAATGTCAATAATGCCATTAAAATCCATGTTTAGAAGTCCAGGATTCAACCGCCCTCAAAAGGATAGAACAACCCTCAACAAGAACCTGGCCCTTCATGCCCAAGTAACTCACCATCTGTTCAGATCAAAGATACCAAACAGCCCTACATGCAACAATTTGTACCCTGATCTTCCAAAACTGTACTCTTAGATGATTACCCGGAGGTCTGGAGGCAAACTGTTAAGCCTCAGATTCAGTCTGACTAACATGTATGTACATGTATATGCACTAGATCTAGGCTGTACATCTATAAAAAAATAAAAAAATAAAATAAAAAAAGACTTCGAGATCCCCAAATTCCTAAACTGACAGAATTTTACCCCGTGTCCGTTAATAATTACATAGAATACAGCCATGACGTTGTCAGTTTAGGATATGAAAACATTGTTGGTTGTAAATGATACCTTTGTAGTTTGACTGTGCCACATCCTGTAAAGTCTAGGGCACTTAATGATCTGCATAAATTGATGTGCTTTAAGTATGGGGAAAGATTTGGATTAAGGATAATAATCATCTTGAATACACAATGTTCTTGATGTAGTACAACCCAGAAAGTAAAAGCTATCCATTGCAAATGGCATCGATCTATTTTGTTGTTGATCCCTGCAGATTCTTATTAAGGATGCTTGTTGAAAATGCCAACTGTTTGGCCACTTATCTGGAGCAAAGCAGGTTTTTGCATATCAAGGATTGGCCCGGAAACTAAACAAAGTTCACGATAGGGGTGAACAAGGTGTTTCAGATCAAAATATAAACTAACATGAGAAAACATTGCTAGTAGAATTTGTACATATGGTGTTGTACCAGGAAGAGGATGACCAGGTTAACGCTAGCGAGGATAAAAAATATGGATAAAAGTATTCCAATATGGGTGGGGGGATGATTTGATAAAGTTCAAGAAACATAAAGCTAAGAGATCGTATATTGTGTAGCACTTTTGATCAAATGGGCGGATCAAAGTTTGATCTTTAAATCCACATCTTTTCTCATTTACCTCGATTAAGGTTTTATTCATCATCAAGTCATCTTTATGACAATTTCTGAATCAATTTTCAAGCAACATGTAAAATAACGACAAAGTTTGATGGCTTACGTAATTACTGTTTTAAATGATCATACAAACAGTTGAAGTCTTTTGCAAAAGCCTGCTCTGTGTATATCAAAGATGAACCTCTCTTTCCAGGCTGATCACGAAACTTCTTGACAGACGACTGCCCCTGTGATGATGATCCCACTGCGATCGACGATGACCATCAACCTGTAGGGTGATCATGATATCTTGAAGACGAGCATCATGATGGTACCGATCGAACCGAAGACGTAGAAAATAGCGAAGACTCGATCGACGACCAACGCGATCTGTTTCCACTCATTCTTGATATCCTCAGAGTCATCGATCTCTTCGAAATGATCTCGGATGTATCGCATATGATCGATCATTCGTCGGAGTAAAATGAGCTGATCGTCGTTGTTATCACAGCAGCCTTCTCTTCCCCGACCACTCCGGGATATACCAAGGATTGGAGACTCATGAGGTGCAGTGACTTTCACTTTGTCACGCTTGTAGCTCTCTCGTTTCTCTAAAATACACAAACAGATAAAATGACAGAATAATAATAATCAGAATCAGAATCAGAATTATCATTTGAAGCCATTAATGTTGGCCTCATATTACAGCGTGTAAGTAAAAGATAAAGGTGAGTTCTGGACACGTGATTGCATTGTGAAAGAAAAGGTGTAGGAATGGATCAGAAAAAGTTGATCATGTACCATGTAAGTATTGGTGTGTACTGCAAGGTTCTGGAGTCATCAGAATCATAATAAATTTGGCCCAGTATTGGTAAAGTAACAAGCACTGTTCACAGAAAGATGTATATGGGACTACACAAATGGTGTCGGGGCTACTAACCTTGATTTCCTAATCTTTCAATGCTCATTGCTCAGCCAGTATACATTTTCTACCAACATTGTTTGGCAAATGACATTTATTTGTAATCTTGAACATTCGGTGTAATTTTCGTTTGATTCTGTGAGAATTAATTTTCTTTTTTATACCAGAGCTGACCTTTATCTTTAAACTTAATAAATAAAACCATCGTAGATAAATGATATTTCTCTAAAAAAAACTTAATCGATCTCATTTGGCTTAACTCGACCTTTTATGGTCATGGTCATGAACTTTGAGATGAAAAATTCTCCTTTATGTTATTTCTTTTGTACACTTCACAGTGACACTTTACTGAGGGGAGAACATTTAATTAATTAAAAAAGCTTATGTTCATGCAGCAAAAATAACCTCAATTCATCTTTGGACTCTAAATTTTGATCTACAATTTAAATCGCATTATTTTTTCACTGAATAACCCCTATGTACAGGTTTCATGAATTTGCACATGAATTTCTGGAAAGAAAGTTATTTTCAAATACTCATTTAAAAACCGTAACCTGAAACAATTCATCTCAAAATAAGACCTTTGACTTACCCTCAGTGATTTTTGGTAGTTAAATCCAATTGTACTCAAATTTAGGAATCGACTTTCAGGTAATATTTTGGGAGTAAATAGTTTAAATAGGCGCTTTTAAGTTTGGAAGCGTAAATTGCCATAACTGACCTCATTTAACATTTGACCTTGATTTTTGAACTGTCATTTGTTTCACACGGCTTAATGATCATTATGTACGAGTTTCAAGATCAGTGGCACCGTATCCAGTAAAGACCCGGTCACACATAGGGGTTGCATGAGGGACGCACGGCCCGCGAATTGGAAATTTGCAATTTTTGCCAGTGCGTTGTCGTGCGTTAGGTGTGCGTCATCCTTCGTTAATCGTTCGTCGAGTGCGCTGGACCAACGCTGCACCAACGCTATGCATTCGTTGTAATTCGCTGTGTGCGTCGGGATTTTTTGAGCATGCTCAAAAATGTGCGCGGAGCTCGACGCGTGAATGTAAACGCCAAAAGCACGCCAGTCATGCGCAGAGCGCGCTAGATCAACGCCAGACCATGCGTGGAGCACACGCCCTGTATACGCGCAGCGCGCTAGCAACACGCTATGCATTCGGTGTCAGCTCGCTAGCCTCTCCCAAATCCTGACAAAAGTCGGGCTCACGACTTTTTCCGATTTTCAATGCGCCGGGCGTGCGTCCCCCATGCGTCCCCTCTGTGGGCCTTTAACTACGCCGAAGTCGAACTAAGTGACCCGTGATGTCTCCCAGGCGAAAGGGAAAATGGATAAAACGTTCGAGGGCAAATAATTGAAATTTCAAAAGAAGGACATATTTACCAACAATCTTACTTCTGAAGTTATTGTCACTAGGTGAAGATGTGTTAATCCCATTTGCATTGTAGTAGCTATTATTTGAAGCAAACTTCATATGTTTGAAGTGTTCAGGTTGTAGTCGTAAAAACCATGCTATTTTTCCAAGAATGATCCTTCGAACCCATTTAGGAGCTGGTCTACAGTATGGACCGCGATGATGAAGGTTGATCACTGATACGGTTAGGAGGATGGAGATCGAGACGAGTACCATGGTAGATACATAATACTGACCTAAATAACACAGGAGATAAACAAAAAAGGCATTAAATATATCTTCCTGTTACCTTTCACCAATGTCGTGCCGTCCCAATATCCTGATTCTTTTAATCTCAATTGCCTCCTCTCTCTCTTCTTTTCTCAATACATTTCCTCAATATACTTTCGCTACTCATATTTCATATTACGTTTTATTTTATTTTTGTATATCTCCACAATTTACATTATAATGAATGATTGGGGACAGGTCAGTAGCTACACCATTTTGGAAGAGAAAGGGTAGAATCAAATTTGCCAACAAGCCAACAAAACAAAGAGCCGACTTAATAAATGTATTGATGAGTTCATTGATTTATAAATAAAAAAAGGGAAAAAAAAGGGTTATAAATAAATAACTCAACAAATAAATGTACTAGTAAAGCACGAATAACAAAAAGGAAAGCAACATTTGAGAACGCTACTTTCTCTCCTCGAGGTATTCGTATATGATAACTATAACTGTAACCTGCTTCAAATCTGTAGAATTTGAATGTAAACGTTGACAACAGGTGAGTGTTTTATTGAAATAAATTAGTACAATAGATTTATGAAAACAAAATCTATCGGCGAATCGGTATGTATACCTATAATGGGTACGACGCTAGATGGCGGCATTGATTGAGCAATGAGAAGTAAGAAGACTGTGAGTGAGAGAAGGACTGTAATTCCAAGAGATACCTTCTCTCCTGAATCAACCGGTAGAAGAAAACCAAGAAGAGTAATTGAAGCGATCAGGATACATGGAACAAGAAGGTTGAACACGTAATACATAGCTCGCCTGTAGGGAGAGGGACAGATCAAACAAAAAGTAAAGAACAAAACGTTTTATATTTGAGAAACACTTTAAGATTAATTCTAACAATTTCATTTGAACCTTAACGTAATTTAATTTTGTGTGGTATTTCTCTCTATGTAATAATGATCTTTTCCCGTCTTTACCTTCAGTTAGTCAATCTATGCATTTCTTTGAATGTATGTATTTTGTCACCTACTTCTTTTCTACCTGTCTTATGTCTTTTATCTAGATTGATCGCTATCTGTCTTTGTCAAGCCTATCTCTTCTTCTCTTTATCTGATTGCGAGTTTGGTTTGTGTGTGGGAGTGCGTGAGAGTATGTGCGAGCGTGTGTGCGAGCCTGTGTGTGTGCATGTGGATTTGCGTGGTTATTTTTATATTTTTGTATTACATTTGGAGGAATAAAACAAAATTATTATTTAAAAAAGTGCGTGTGCGTGTTTGTGTTTGTGTGCGGATGGATTTTCGCGCGCGTGAGTGTGTGTGCGTGGGACATAGAGAGAGAAAGACCCTGTCTACACCTTTCTATCTATGTTATTCTCTGTGTGTCGACCTTTCTATCTTTCTCTCTCTCTTTCTCTCTCTCTCTCTCTCTCTCTGTCTCTCGTCCATACTTCTTACCTTCTGATATGTATTGTGTAGGTGACGTCATAATACGATATGCCAGGCGAGTCGGGATAAGTTTGTTGATTGGTTACTGTAGAAAGACCTACCATATCCCATTCACCATCACTGCGATATACTGTATTATCACCTGAGAAGAAGACAATCAATGCTAAAGTTAGTTATCTATTATTACCACATATATCATCATCATCATCATCATTATCTACATTACCATCACCTTTAATACCATTATCGACATAATGACCATAACCACTACCATCGTCATCATAATCATCATTACCAATAACAACGGCATCGTCTTTGTCATCTTTGACATTACAACTGTCATCAGTATAGTTATCACCATCAACATTATCATCACCACCGTCACCACCACTCGCCATCGTCATTCTCTGCGTCAACATATACTATTTACATCATTATCACCATCACCAACATTATCATCATCAACATTATCACCATCAACGTTGCCATACCATCATCGACTCATCGTCACCATAAATATATCATCACCATCATCATTGTCGACACCATCATCACCGCCACCTTCATCATCATCATTACCCTCAATATACTCATCGCCATCATCATAACGTTACGTCTCCAATATCACCATAATAATTCTTTTCAGTAAGGGTTTATTCACATGACGTTCTGGCAGCCGAAGCTGAATTGTGGGTCATTTACGAGGTAAAATACATCATGATGGTTAAAATACAGCAATATACATGTAAACATCAAATAAAATTAACGACATATAGGATAAATATACTAGATACATTCATACGCATACTATACAGCATCATTAAACATACAAATATACAAAATGCATGAAGCTTAATTTTTCTTCGCCTCAAAAAGATTTCACACAAGCTAATAGTAATATTGATTGATTGATTTTTTAAATATTTCATTTCATATAACAATTATTTGCACAATAAAGAACATAGTGGACAAAGTAGGATCAAAATTATGAAATGAAACAGGATTCTACTGGAAAGCATAGCTTGTTTTTGTAGGTTCCCAAGAATAAATATAATATGAACATTATTTTCATTAACCATTTTAGCATGGAGAGATAGCTACCTGATCCCGTGATTGCCAACTCAGATCCGTCGTGTTGCCATGGACCGAACTTGATGGGACAGTGCTGGTAGTCAAAGGGGAAGTTAGCAACGTTGAGTTGGCAGCTAGTCACAATGATGTGAGGCGAGCCCCAGTTCACATGACCAGTGTGTTCAATCTTAACAATCTTGTTGAACATGTACGCGCCGTAGGAGTCACCCGCACTGCAGAGAAGAGATGGTAATAATAATAATAATAATAATATAATAATAATAACATTTTATTTACCCAGGGTAGCCACTTCAGTTATAAAACTGCTCTTCCAGCGGGCCCTGCATAACATAATATGTTATTACTACCCTTCTCCAATCTAATATGCTGAGCGCCTGGCTAGAAGGCCCCATTGTTATAAGTCTTTGGTATGACTCGCCGGGGATCGAAACCCACGACCTCCCGTTCGCGTCTTATTTTTTCGTACCACGGCGAGGCCAGATTGAGCTCGCGAGGTAAACCTTCGCATGCGCAAAGGAGACCAGCGCATGCGCACGTGGAATCCGGTAGGGCGGTTAATAGGGTGATAGTAATTATACAAATCAACCTGTCATCAACTCATCGTCAGCTCAATCGGTAAGGACAGCGTGTTACTAATATAACTTTGGAGTTGACGTGAGGGTTCAAATCTCGGTTTATTTAGTTTTGTTGCCTTTATAAATAGTGAGGCAAAGCAATAAATAATCAAAGTCGAATTGTTTGTGACCTCTTTGCAAGCTCTCATGGCTTGTTATGTATGAAAATGGGTTCATACTGGAATCTGGCCTCGCCGTGGTACGAAAAAATAAGACGCCTCCCGTTCATGAGGCGGGCGCTCTAACCACTGAGCCACCAAACTTGATATGTTAATATTGCGTATCAACATGACCAATCAAACAAGCAAACCCTATCGTAAAGATATGTGAAATACAGCTTCCCAATTTCGGAAATGTTAATGCAGCTGATGATGATGATGATGATAGTGATGATAATGGCGATTTTTTTGTTTTAAATAATATTTTTTAATCAACCCTTTTCGTTGCAATAAATAAACAAAAAAATGATATACTAAATTGATGGTGATGGTGATGGTGACGATGGTGATGAGGATGATAATGACGAGAGAGTTTATGTTAATGACCCTGATGATGATGATGATTATTATTATCATGGTTATTATAATGGTGATAACAATGATGGTGACGACAATGAAATAAAAGCTCTTCATAATAAAAGTGACAATAAAACCTGTTTCAACCACTGTGTAATGGACACTGTAACAAATTATTGGCATTATAGCCTCAACATTTTGCAACATTAATCAACGCGTCATAGTCGTCATCATTATCATCATTAGGGACTTTTAGATTTTCACGACGAGAACGCGGACTGCTACATGTGACATCCTCTATAAAGGCAGCGTGACGTCCTTTTAAGGAACTGGCAGTGCCCGGCAGTGCCTTAAATGGACGTCACATTGCCTTAAAAGGATGTCACATGTAGCAGTCCACGTTCTCGTCGTGCTAATATAAAAGTCCCTAATCTTACTTGTTATAGATGACGATATCGGGCATCCAGATGAGGTCAGAGGTTATCTTGAAGCTCTTAAGTCCATCGAAGTCAGCTGGATCCCAGCGAAGAAATTCATCGGTCCAGTCCTAATAAGTAATCGCAGTTATCGTCACATGAGAGAAACATTAAATTAACAATGCAAATGAGCTTCAATAAACAATTTACACTCTAACCGCTGTCGGCGCTGTGATATATTTATAAAATGATCAAAATAGAAGAAAGAAGGAGCAATAGAAGAAGAAGCAGGTCAGCAGCCTCGGTATTATTACTACTCTTCCTGAGGGCCCTTCAATTATCCCCCACCCCCATAGAATTGCTGGGTACCCATAGAATACACCTAGGTCAAGAGTGAAACGTCTTATCCAAGGATGTAACCGTCATACCACTAGAACACAGTGCTCCACTAACAGCTAGTCAACTAGTCAAGGTAGTCGTGGTGGCAGTTGACCTTATTTGGTCAAAAGTCACGCAATGTAATTGTAGATTAAAACACGCATATGTATGTAACTTGATTGAATAAGGATTACGTAATATTGATACTTATGTAATCCGATACTTACATATGACATCCATACATTGGCCTTCAACGTTTGTAACCGTTCATCCTTTAAATAAAAAAAATATGTATTATGCAAAACATCCTGCAATACAAAATCAAACATCCAAAACTTCAAACATCATGCCAACCATTTCAACCCCATAGAGTCATTAAACATACAGGTCTCTACTAAAAAGTTGTTGGTACGAGTTAAACTCTGGAAAAGATTATTAGATACAGATCAAAGTACTTTTAAATCCACCATGTTTAATGTGTGCATGAATTAGTAGGTTCATGCGTACTTTCCACTTCGTAGACCACACTCAGATAAAATTAAACTTATGTTGTTGTCTAAAGATTTAAAAGAAAAAATAGACAAACAAAAATTTCGGGGGGAGGAGCTGGGGGCTCACCAAAACTGTGAATTAACTGACCATTTCAAGAATTTGAGAAACAAAGAGCTGCATTTCTAGATCGGTGGGTGTAGTCTCGTTGATGGCTGGTCTGATGTGTCTGTTATAAGGATCCTCTCCGTGAAATAACTTTTTAAACAACTTCTTGGTCAGCAGACTGCATCTCCCTGCATGCATGAGAAAAGTTAAAAATTATAATTTGATTTAAATCAAGACGTGATAGTTTAATTTACCCCGTCCAATAGAAATAAAGATTGAGAAACAGAATCATAATGAAGAAATAAATTGCCGTCATGAGAAAGTGTTTTTATATTGAAGGTAAAAATCAATACATGTTAGTGGCATCTCATATAAAGAGAAAATGAGTATCTAAGATTTGACAGAAAATGTTAAACACCAATTTGACTATTGTGGGAAGGAATTGGCTAGAATATCCTATTAATAGATGTTGAGATATATTCAACTTGACAGATGGTCTGGAATCCGGGATTAGTATTATAATACTTGCAGGAAGACGGAAGTATATAATACACACTCTATGTTCACCTTCTTCACACTGTACAACACAATGTAGATTGTGAAAGAAACCAAAAATACACGCAGCACAGTATGTCCGATGAGGGGATTAAGAATACATTCATTGTGATGAGTGTGTGAACACACCGTGTGTAAACCTACTTCACACTGTATTTTCTATGAATGTGTGAACACACTGTGTGTAAACCTACTTCACACTGTGTTTATATGACTGTATGAACACACTGTGTTTTCTATGACCATGTGAACACACTGTGTGTAAACCTACTTCACACTGTGTTTTCTATGAATGTGTGAACACACTGTGTGTAAACCTACTTCACACTGTGGTTTATATGACTGTGTGAACACACTGTGTGTTAACCTACTTCACACTGTATTTTCTATGAATGTGTGAACACACTGTGTGTAAACCTACTTCACACTGTGTTTATATGACTGTATGAACACACTGTGTTTTCTATGACCATGTGAACACACTGTGTGTAAACCTACTTCACACTGTGTTTTCTATGAATGTGTGAACACACTGTGTGTAAACCTACTTCACACTGTGGTTTATATGACTGTGTGAACACACTGTGTGTTAACCTACTTCACACTGTGTTTTCTATGAATGTGTGAACACACTGTGTATAAACTTACCTCACACCGTGTGTAAACCTACTTCACACTGTGTTTTCTATGAATTTGTGTACACACTGTGTGTAAACCTACTTCACACTGTGGTTTATATGACTGTGTGATCACATTGTGTGTTAACCTACGTCACACTGTGTTTTCTATGTGTTGACGCAAGGGAATGATATAAGGCATTATCTCTGCCAGCAAAGAAGCAAGCACATTTATTGTAAAGCTTCTCGTAATAAAAAAAAAAGTCATGTACAGGTGTATATAACACTTAATTCAAAACATCTTAAAGGTACTATGTCCCTTTTGCAGGCAAGCTCAAATTCTGTAGAACTTTGCAGGAACTATGAATATGTCATGTATGTCCTATCTGTGAAATTTAAACGTTAGCAGTGTCCTCATATTAAAATTATGCAAGGAAACCCGTTTACTTGCTAGACTTCACTGTCAGACACTATTGAGTGACTGATATATGTGATGTATAGTCGTATTTTTTAAATATCTTTTTTTATAGAAAGTGATCTTTTGGAGAAAAAAAGTGATCCTTCTTTAATATAGGTAAATCACATGATTGATAGTATTGTTTCCAAGCCTCTATCATGATTTATTTCAATGAAATCACTGTCGCATATACTTTCCGTTAGTAGCAGCTATATATTCGATGTGTTAGATCCCATTCGAAGGAGTGAGGGTGGTAATATTCTAGTTCTCGACTTATGATTAGGAAATACGTCTAATACCCACAGTTGTGAGAAGTGCAAATGCATTTCGTTCCTGGTAGACGTCTGCTTATTCAGGAGAGCATTCATTCAGATTGGAATTTGCAAGCATGAATTAATTCACTGATTGCTTTATATGACGGGGTGAATTTTTGTCCATTGCGCACCGAGGAACAACGTTCAGATAAATTGCGCCAGAACACGGAACTCCACCAATCACGGCACTGCAAATTCATCACGAGGAAAAGGCCCATCATACACTAAAAGAATGCATGCGCATCCTTACAGACTCAGTGACGCACCGACAGGTAACACAAAAGATGACAGAAATTGTGTACGCGCCAAAATACGTCATGTATCGGCTGGTGTGAAAATTGTCGGTATAGGGAGAAAAAGATGATGTTCTAGTGAGAAAACAAGCACCTGTCCGAGTTATATCGGCCGTTCCTTGATCTCATGAACCGTGACATACCGCTCAGATTGATAGGAAGTACATTATAAATGAAAAAGGAAAATTAATTTAGAGATATTTAGATAGTAGAAAAAGAGAATGGTGGATAACAAAATTGAGAATGATGAGGCGAGGATTGAGGACAAGAAATAGTAGGATGCTAAGGAGAGATGCTATATATAGATATATATAAATCTTTGTTTTTGCTTCGTTTTTTTGTGCCCGTCATGTTTCTTTTTCTCCGTAATCTTTCAAAATTCAGTCATGAATGTATAAACTTTAGATTATTATTCTACGAACCCACACCTCACAAGCATTGCTTCCAAGTAGGTTCGTTTTTCATTTCCTGTAACTAAATGATCTTGCATTACGCGACTAAAAAAAAACAATGTCACATATATTTTAATGCTATTTCTCTGTAATATTACTCTGTTTATTATTGTGATTATCTTGTCATTGTTTATATTGTGTGGAAAATGAAATGAATTCGCTCCGCATAGAGCGACTACTGATGCTACTCTAGTGTGTGTATATATATGGGTGCGTATGTGCGTGCACATGATTGTTTGTGTGTGCGTGTGGGTGTAGCCCTATTTCATATCGTACAATGTATTTAATGAAAATGTTTTGAATTCATGTCAAGGAAAAACAACTGTATTTTATTTCTAAGATTGATTTGTATTGTTTGGAATCAATAAGAAAAAACTATTGAAAAAAAATATATAACTGTCATATTCTCTTAAAAATGACTATATAATCTGAATTCCATCTTTAACAAAGTGCTGCTTTCTCCCCTCATGTTAAAATGGACTCAATAAGGCCGGTAGATGACCTTCGGGAAGCTAAATAATTGTTCTGATTTACTGCCCATCACTGGTTCTCAAAGACTGTACTTATTCTATGTCCATCTTTTGAAGATGTAATTGAAGTCCACATCTCTATTATCATTGCGCGAGGAAAGTGACAGGACGTTCGTCCTAATTTGTTAAAAGTTGGTTGTCATGACAACTGTCGTATTCTCTTAACGATGACTGCCGCCAAAATATTCGTGGTCACAACCTCGAGAGGGTGGGACGTATATTCATCTGCATTGTATGAGCTTTCCTATATCACTTGGGATTTGACGCTCGGTTTAGATATCAACCATCTACCGTAAGAATGTATTGTATACAAAGACACAATCTACATCATGCATCCACTGTCGGGTACTTGCAATAGATATGTTTTAAACATTTGCGTTTTCTCCTCTCTCTCTCTCTCTCTCTCTCTCTTTCTCTCATTCTCTCTCTCTCTCGCTCTCTGTATTGCGATACTTCGCTTTAAAAGACGTACCAACTTAGAGATTATTGATCTTTACTCTTTCTCTTTGATCTTTAATTTTTTTTGTATATTTAAAACGTTAGCTTATGTGATTTGTTCAAAAATGGCGCCGCCCTTCCCTAGCAGTATTGATATGCAGCGGTGTCCTGTAGCCGTTACATAAGAATTGTATTTCCTATGTGTACTGTATTATGATCAAGATTGTTAATAAAGTTATTTCATTCATTACAACCTCCAGAAATGTATCAATACCTCCTTTCGCTATATTATTGACAGTGCAATAAAAAACCTATTGAAATTATTTCAGCACTTCCCTAGTTTAGTCGAAATTTTAGTCACAAATCGAAAAGTAACCCCCCCCCCACCCTATCTCTCTTTATCAAACATCAAGTTGAAATGAAGAAAAAAAAATCACGTCTCAAGTTACCACCGTTAAACGTATAATCGTATTGAAATGGGGAAGAGAATATATGTATATACTTTTACGTTTTACTGGTTTCTTTCGACATGTTCTTGTCTCTCAGATTATTTTCTTTGTCTTCTTTGAGAATTCCATAAGAGATTCACATGACATGAATTAAGGTTATTTTGATATGTTGAAGAATGATGCATCCAACATAACGTTATCTTCTTATGACCATGATCAAAGGAAGGAGGACATTTCTTCGGTGCACCTGCCTGTTGTCTTTGATGATGGTGCGTGTTCTTCCATTAATTTGTCACATTCATTAACGTCTAAAATCAAAGGATGCGGGTCGCGATGCGCTGTCATATCTTTAATGGCGGTCCCCGTCCTACATAGTTAATGCATCTACTCAAACCGAGCACATCATAATTGAAGATTGGGAAAAAGCGAGACGGGAACAGAAAACTGAAATGAAATTACTTAACTTGTCATTAAGCAGACTATGGAAGAATTCACATCATGCCAAACCACAGAGTTAACCACATCAAAGTACAGATTTTGACTTGGATTAACCACGAACCTAGTAGGTCCATAGATTAACCCACTAGATAACTTGATTAAGAATCTAGGAAAGAAAATCCACTCATCAAGAAGAACGGGAAGAAAGAATATTCTTCGAAACGGAAAAATGGGAAAGAAATATGAACAAAAAACTATTCCCGCATGTATGTGTGTTTATTGGGATGGTATTAAACATGTAAATCACAAAAAAGGAATGAAATAGGAGAGCAAATGATGCATGTAGTATTAGTAACATTATAGCCAATTTGTTCTCCTTTATATTAGTCATGTAACTTTAAGAAAAGATATTTATTAAGGAGGATAGATGGTATCAAATGGCTGTAATTATGTTTCTATTGACAGACTCATGCCCTTGTCTGTCCGATGGCATGATAAATAATATACGCCCCTAGATTCCATGCCTGTTATATGCGTGTTTTCCAACTCCGCTTTAAATTGCTAACTTCTATTGACAGCCCATGCCCTTGCCTGTCCGATGGCCATGATAATGTTTTAATTATATTATGTAACAACTCAACATGGCTGGCATCTGGTTGTGATTAGTAAATTTACGATGTATGTGCAAGGAGAATGGCTGATTAACATCAGTCATTACTTATCAAGGAGGCTTTCTACGAAGGTACATGACTCAGGAATGTTTTGCATACATCATGTATAGCTAGATAGACAACACGCACAAACAATCCCTTCATACTAAGTATCAGATCTTTACATATATCTCGGTACAATTCCTTCCTAATTGCACCTCCAGTATTTATTTATTTATTTATTTGTCGTTTTATTTTGACAGGGTAGCCCTTTCAGTTATAAAAACTACTCGACCAAGGGGCCCTGTATCAACATAATCAAAAACATTTTTACAAAACATATAAACATACATAAGTTATAATGAACACAAAAATTAAACAAGATAAAATATTGAAATAAATGGGGGGGGGGGTAAAATATTCATGTAAGTACTATTTTAAACTATGTGAGAGAAAGGAGTTTGCAGTGTTTTTTAAATGAATCCAGTGAGTTTAATAAACGTAAAGAAGGGGGTAGTGTATTCCATATAACGGAGCATTGATAACAGAAAGATCTTTTGAAATACTCGGTTTTGTGTTTTTTAATGAATAGAGGACAGGTAGTTGCATATCTGGTATAAACGTTTATCGGTCGATAGCACACGATATCCTTAATATATTTCGGCATTTTATTATTTATCAGCTTATACATCCATATTCTAAATTGGTATTGCACTCTCTGAACAACTGATTGCCATCTTAGACTGGACAATAATATAATACGAGGTGTCAAAATATCTACGTTTAGTATTAAACGGGCATAACGATTTTGTAACTTTGTAATTTTTCCAAATGACACTTTGCCGAACATCCCCACAAAACAATACCGTAGTCAATATGTGACAATATCAAACTATCATATAACAATTTTAAAATTCTTTTCGGCAAATAATATTTAATTCGTTTTATACATGATATGGTTCTAGATATTTTAGAGACAGTTTTCGATATATGTATGTCCCACTTTAAACAATTATCAAATAATACACCAAGATACTTGAATTCATTTACAACTTCTATAACATTATCTTTGTAAATCAAGCGTACACTTTGATTTTTGATTCGTTTTCTTGTCCCAAATAACATGATCTTACACTTCTTGATATTCAACATTAAGTCATCTTTTTCAATGTGATCAACTATTTTTTTAAACTCACATTTAAGCGTTTTCTCAACAAGGGCAATTTCTTTGCCTTGGCAAAATATTGCCGCATCATCGGCGTATAAACATATTTTAGTATTTTCACAATACGGTAAATTACAGAGGTCATTAATAAAAACAGTAAAAAGAAGTGGGCCCAATATTGATCCCTGTGGAATACCAGTATTTACACCTCTAAATCCAGACTGAGCACCTTTAACCACGACACATTGTAATCGATCACTTAAGTAACTTTTAAACCAGGCCAATTCTTTTCCTTTTACACCATACTTGTCTAATTTGTAGAGTAAAATATTGTGATTCACCTAATCGAACGCACGTTTTAGGTCCAAAAATAATGCACCGGAGATAAGACCCCTGTCTATCCCCGTTAGTAAGAAATCATTTACATCAACTAGCGCCGTTCCTGTTGAATGAAGCGGTCGAAAGCCCGATTGTCTATCACTGAGAAGAGCATTATCATTGAGAAAATCATACAATTGGGAGTGTACAGCCTTTTCTAAAATCTTAAAAATATGTGAAAGAACCGAAATCGGACGATAGTTGGATGGGCTTTTCTTGTCTCCGCCCTTAAAAATAGGCGTTACTCTTGCGCTCTTCCATTCAACAGGAACAGAACCAGTGGAGAGTGAACAATTTAACAAATGTGTAAGTGGTTTTGTAATGAATGGTAAAGCAAGCTTCAAAAGACGTGGATGTAGATTGTCAATACCACTAGATTTAAAAATAGACAATTTGGAAAGCTCCTTGAGAACAAAATCCTCTCCTATAGAAACACACGTAAAGATGTCATCAGTAAACTCATGTAATTCATTAAATGTATGTTCAGTATCATATCGACTAGCAGTTTGAGTGAAATATTCATTGAATATTGATGCAATACACTCAGGATCATCAATTACATACCCATCCTTTATCAGCTCGATTCTATCTCCCGATTTCTTCTTAAACGACACTTTCTTTAATGTTTTCCAAGTTTTGCGAGGATCACCAAGGTGCTCATTAAACTCAGAAAAATAGTATTCTCTTTTAAGTTTCTTGTTAAGATTATTTACAGCATTTCTCTTCTTTTTATATTTATTCCAGTCATCTTCATTTCCGGATTTATCAAATTTCGCCAGTATGAGGTATATAGAGATATTCAACATACTCCCCCTCTCTCTCTCTCTTTCTCTCTCTGTCTCTCTCTCTTTCTCTCTCTGTCTCTCTCTCTGCCTCTCTCTCTGCCTCTCTCTCTCTCTCCTTTCCATCTGCAGTGAATACACTCTAAGAAACACCCTAGGCGCCAAAGTGTTTGGGTCTCATGAAATTTAGAAAGGATTTCTTAAATGAATAAATGGATATTAGGATTGTTTCCTGTTGTGTCTTTTCGCTTTTTGCTAATGCGTTTATATATATATGTCCATCAAAAACGTCGATGTTTGAACTTAAATCTTATCTCTATTCTGTAGTGACATGAATGGTTATTGCCTTGATATTGTAAAACTGTTTTAATCAAACCTGTTCGTGGTTGGCGCCGTTGTTGATGGCATAATACAACTTGCCATACTAAAAGTCTTCAGTTAAAGTACCATGCATTACGATCTTCCAATGTCTCTCTCTTTTACCGTATAAATACATTAGCTTCTTGAAAACAATTTTTTCCAACTGCATGGAAAAAGAGCACCAAAAAATTAAGGTATGTTCGAAATGCTTTACAAACGATTACAGACAAAAATACTAGGCTGTCACTATATGTACATGAAATAGAAAATACGTATTGAACTGTACCTATGAAATGAGGGAGGATATGATGTAGAATGTTTGAATCACTGTAAATATAGACTATGAAGAAGTTGAAAGGGTGTAATTGGTTATGGAATTGAACTTTGCATTTACCATTGCCCTCCTAACTGATGTGACCTGGCTATTAAAGATATTAATTTTCTTATAACGCCTTCTTTGTGGCTTTAACAGCTCTACGATGAGTGTGTCGCCGCCAGCCGTTCCCGCCTACAGACATATGTCACCCGCTCTCGTCTCTGTAAGTTCTAGTCGCTTCCAACCTCTTAAAGTACGGGAAGACAGGTACGTGAAATTCAATATACGGGACTAATTAAGGTGTTGCAGTTTCTGAGAACCTATGCCAGGAAATTAAAAGTCAGCTTCGTCTGAAGTTCACTGCACCCGGCGTATACTATATGGAATATGGTAATGACTTGCCATCTTACAGTTTTATCTGACCTCTTCTCTCTCTCTTTTTAAAGCTAGCCAAAAATGAATATGGACTATACACCGCAAATCATTTTTTCTAGAATTATTTAGCATTGTTAAACTGTATATACCACAAGCAGTGCACCTTCTGATTTTGTATTATGTGTTGGTGCAACCGTCATGATCGCCTGAGTAGGCGCATACCAGTGCTACAGAAGACATCCTTATTATTATTATTACCATGGTCTTCACTTTAATGGGAGTAGATTTACCGCCACACATCCACCCACACACACACCCACACATTTACCACGCACACCCACATCATCATACACATAATTTTAATATATATATTAGTGTTTTTCTCATATTCATATTGATGAATGTTTCTATTATGATCTTAGAAAATCAGATGACCGTTCTGAAATTGAAGTACTTTTGTTCTGTGAATATGTATACCGGAATGTTACCTGGTGTTTCTAGACTTCATTTCTGACCGGTTGATAAATGACATCCTTCGAAACCTTGTAAAAATATACAATTAGCAAATTACTATCTTCTTTTTCTTCTTCTGTATAAGTACTGGCCATCATGCTGTCCGTGTTTCTTCGTACTTTTAAATTAATACATATACATGCATATAGGATAAAATGGATACGTGCAATGAAGACATTATGTAAACTCCAAGTTTCATCAAAATCTTTGTGTATATAACAGCCCTAAAATGGCGTTGATATAGAATTAAAGATTACATTGAAAAGAGCAGAGCTGATGGTCCCAGATAACTAGATTAATATCTCTATCTATGCCAATGCATGCACATTAGATGATTGGTATGGTATTTGTATACATAAATAAATTTAGACCTTATAACAAAGTAGTGTTAATATGTGAGAGCAAAGCATATTTCGATCGCCATGCGGCATACATATCAATATCTGTAAATTGAAGAAAATGCTAGCTATGTTTTTCATCCAACTCAAATATGATCACAAAATAGGTTTTTGTCTGTTTTAAAAGAATAACTGCACGATCCTGACGATACGATCGGCATGAACTTGTGAAAGTTCGATCACACAACCCTACATCGACATAGACATGATAACTACGAATAATTACATCAATATTTTTGAATTATTGATATCTAAAATAGAATATTAGATAGCTTAGACAGATACCGAGATGTGATTGGTCCAGAGCTCGTCACGTGATATCAATTGGGAGGATCCAAATTGTTATATTTTCCTGGCCGGTCACTTTTCGGTGTTATATTAACCGGCCGGTGAAATGAATATATTTTTAATCAGTGTATGTCGCCCTCTTGAGGACTGTATGTCACCAATTACACACGTTACACCATTACCGAGGGTCATTTAATTTTTTCAATATTTTTTTTTCATGAATTTTTTTTTCCCTTGAAATTATTTTTTCCACATTTTCTTTTTTTACCAAAAAATGCTTTTTGGGGTAATTTTTTTTTTTCCCGAAAAATGCTGTTTTGGGTAAGAATTTTTTTTTTCGATTTTTTTTTTTTTTTCCCCCCAAATTTGTGTATAATTTTTTTTTTTTTTTTGTAAGGTTTTTTTTTCTTTCTTGAACTATCTCGACAGATTATTTTTCCGTAATTTCCGGAAAAAAAAGGGGAAAAAAAATTGGGGGCAAATTTTTTTGGGACCCCCCCCCCCCCCCCCCACAAAAAAAGGGCTATCTAATATAACAGTTATTGACTGGCAGGGGGTATATAACATTCTTTGGACCTGAAGGGAGTTATATTTCCTCTCGTGACTATATTTTCCCTCAGCGCTGCGCGCTTCGGGAAAATATAACCACTTGGGAAATATACCTCCCTTCAGCGGTCCAAATAATGTTATATTACACCCCCTGCCAGTCAATAACTGTATAATATTAGATAGCTTAGACAGATACCGAGATGTGATTGGTCCAGAGCTCGTCACGTGATATCAATTGGGAGGATCCAAATTGTTATATTTTCCTGGCCGGTCACTTTTCGGTGTTATATTAACCGGCCGGTGAAATGAATATATTTTTAATCAGTGTATGTCGCCCTCTTGAGGACTGTATGTCACCAATTACACACGTTACACCATTACCGAGGGTCATTTAATTTTTTCAATATTTTTTTTTCATGAATTTTTTTTTCCCTTGAAATTATTTTTTCCACATTTTCTTTTTTTACCAAAAAATGCTTTTTGGGGTAATTTTTTTTTTTCCCGAAAAATGCTGTTTTGGGTAAGAATTTTTTTTTTCGATTTTTTTTTTTTTTTTCCCCCCAAATTTGTGTATAATTTTTTTTTTTTTTTTGTAAGGTTTTTTTTTCTTTCTTGAACTATCTCGACAGATTATTTTTCCGTAATTTCCGGAAAAAAAAGGGGAAAAAAAATTGGGGGCAAATTTTTTTGGGACCCCCCCCCCCCCCCCCCCCCACAAAAAAAGGGCTATCTAATATAACAGTTATTGACTGGCAGGGGGTATATAACATTCTTTGGACCTGAAGGGAGTTATATTTCCTCTCGTGACTATATTTTCCCTCAGCGCTGCGCGCTTCGGGAAAATATAACCACTTGGGAAATATACCTCCCTTCAGCGGTCCAAATAATGTTATATTACACCCCCTGCCAGTCAATAACTGTATAATATTAATACCAATGAAGGCCCTAGAGACAGCTAAACTCGTGACGATTTGCATAAATTGACATGATTTACCACGAAGGTGCTTTTTGTCTGCTGTCTCCTCAAATTTCAAAAATACGGGTCTAAGAAACCTGACTACATACGTCATTCTTTTAGATAGGTATGCCTTAGTTTTTCTGTCCTGGATACAAACAAACAAAGTTGAAGGATTGCTCAAATCGATGGTTCGCATGAAACCAAAGAGCACGATTCGTCAAGGAAGTCGATGATGTTTTATGATGAAATTTTCTTACGCGTCAAATTACCAAAAATAGAAATAAAGTGAGAGAGGGGAAGGAAAAATATGATTGTGGGTTAAAGATAGGAGATAAAAATGGAGAGAATTTGAGAGTAGAGAAAAAGAAGTGACTGAGAGGGGAAGAGAGAGATGGTAGGAGGAAGGGAGATGAAAGAGAGAGACAGGCAGAGAGAGAGAGAGAGAGAGAGAGAGAGAGGGGGAGAGAAGGGGTGATAGAGAGTGAGGGTGTGAGTGCGGGGACGGATATTTAAGGAAGAGACGGATAGAGGAAGGGTGAGAGGGGGTAGAGAGAAAGAGTGAAGTTTTTACTGAGGGGAAGGATAGGAAAGGGAGAGACGGAAGGAGGTGGAGGGGAGAGGGAGGTAGAGAGATGATATGGAACGGAAATTACACCATTTACAACCACATTTTCACATCGTATATAGTCTAATCTCTATTCATTATCAATTCATTATCATGCAAGGATGTGGAGTTGCCACCAATTTGGAACTTTCACGCTATTCGTAGTGTAGTATTGTATTTGTATAGTAATATAGGAGTTTTTTAAACTCTAACGACCCCATCTGGTACTATGAGAGTTCAAGAAAAAAGAAAGCATGTTTTAGTGTGCACAAAGTAGATAAATATTATATTGAAGAAAAATAAAATCTTTTAAAGGCTAGTCGCTTTGTGTTTGTTTGTTTTTTTGTTATACTATTCTACCACAATTAGTGCATACAGTAATATTACTCGCACGTGCTATACAATGGTATTCTTTACTCCTTTCTTTTGGTGTCTGAGAACATAGCATCATTATATCACACGGATATATATTTCAACATCACACATACATTCATGTATTGAGGTTCCTGTGAGTAGTGGCATAGATCATATGGGCCTCGTCTTATGAAGATTTGCGATTGATTTGAATCAATCGCAACTGTAAGTTAATCGAACTCCTATCTCTTAAGTACACAGTTACGATTAATTTCAAATTGCGATTGATTTGAATCGATCGCAACTCTTCTTAATACGAGCCCCGGGTTTGCATTATATATCATAATACAAACCTTACCTACAAATGCAATTTCAACTTGTAAATAGTTACAGGTATAGGATTGTTTGCTCTGATTACAATTATATCAAAGGTATTGACCTTCTAAGTTTATTTCTGATTCCAACTATATATCTCTACACGTCATATCTTGTGTACACTTAATAGTATGCAGATGTATGTCTAAATATCGTTTTAAAACCATTACTGTTCAATCGGCATTACTCTTATGTTATGTATACATGTATCAGTATTATTTTTTGCATTGTATGATTTTGCATTTGTATTGTCATTATTGCGATGTGTTGTTGTTAATAAATTCAAATTCCAATTGAAATGTACTGTATATTCCACGTTTCATGTACTTGTTGATGTAGGTGTACGTATTAGGTTTACCATGCTGATGGCTGGCTGCTGGCTTGCCGTTCTGAATTCCTTATCTTCGATCCCTACGTCCTATGGCTGTTTGTTGGGAAGCAGCATTTCACCTGCTCTTTGTAAATACGACAAATCGTCCCCATACGCCCCTAGCATCCATGCCTGCTGTATGCGTGTTTCCTAACCCCGCCTTCGTGCCAACTCCTCCGGAAATAAACCCCAACATCATGTATGTATGTACTCAAGCTTTCTAGGTTTCATGATAACCACGTGACTTGATGTTTATTGTAATTCAGATTAGATTAAACACAGTATGCCAGCCAGGGGCGGTAATCCCGGAGGGACGAAAATTGTCGGGGGGGGGGGGGGCTGGGAAATTTGGATTAAAAAATGCTTTACCAAATAAAACGCCCTAATGTCTACCTGAAATCATGATATTTTGCAATAAGAACAACAACAAAACAAAGATAATCAATATGGTTATTGAACCAAACACTCTTGAATACAACGAAATGTTAACACCAACGGAGGGGGGGGGGGGGGTAGCCACTTTCCTGAACCTCGTCCCTCTTGTTCACAATGTCGCCCCCATAACATATCGCCCCTCTCAGTCATGACAAGAAATGTGCTGATGTCAGCAGTTGAATGCAGTCTCTAAGTCTGAGATTTTAAAGGTTTACCGGTTAATTCCTCTGTTTATTGATTGGATTTCCCAAAAAATGAAATACTGAATCTAATCTTGGAGAGCATCAAAACCCTTAGTTTTCTATGTATAAATGCTTATCATTAAAAAATGAAAAATAAAAAAATTTGTAGAGGAACGCGATCAATTGAAATGTTACTTAGAATAGAATAGAAATGGTTTATCAAAAGCCAATTGCTGAATTGCGATCCATTTCACAAAGACACAATACAATTGCAATTCAAATTCAAATAACAAAAAATATGACATAAATCAACAATCCAACACATAGACATTTCATAAAAATTCATTGATCAAATTCAAATTTTTGTTTAAAAGAGAAAGGGAGAGGTATAGGATAGGGAGAATTGGAGTGATGAGAAAAAGAGAGAAAGAGAGAAAGAGAGAAAGAGAGAAAGAAAAAGAAAGAAGGAGAGAGAGAGAGAGAAGGGGGACGAAAGGAAGAGAGAGACAGAGAGAGAGAGAGAGAGAGAGAGAGAGAGAAGGGGACGAAAGAGAGGGACAGAGAGAGAGAGAGAGAGAGAGAAATAAAGGGGAAAGAGACAGACAAAGGGAGTTCTTATCATTACAGATGAGGGGAGATGGCAATAAACATTCAAAAATGCAGAAAATCGAGATAAAAATTATCAAAAGTCATACTTATACCTGATGAACACCATTTTACATTAAGTACTTAAATATTGTTCGTTATAAAATAAAGACTGTACACGTATCATGAGTCTAATGCGAATTTATTTCAATGATAGCGATTGATTAATGCATTACAATACGAAGCACATCAAGGAAGCAGATTTCCTTGATAGAGAATAAACTATGAATCTAGAACTTGGCCATTATGGATATTTAATCAAAGTACATGAACTTGGATGGTTGCCATCATGGCGTCACTGATTCTCATCTTTAGAATGTAAGTATACGAAGTGGGTCAGGACAGTGACTTAGTGAGTGAGTCCATCAGGATTTCTGAGGTTACCTGTATGATTAACATGTATATGAGAGTCAATCCGTCACTGATCTAGAGGGCAGAGTCTCTCATCCTATTGGTCCACATTAGAGTTACGGTATGGATCCTCATCAATACACATCAACCCAGCAACGGAACACTCATTTCCAGCTAAATTAAATGAAAGCGCGCTGACGAAGCTTTTCTTTATTCGAAGGAAATATGGAGAGTAATAACGACTACATAGGTCTTTTGGATAAATTATTACCACCATGTTTATACTGAACCCCGTCGTGAAGTCGGAAATTCGTGGCAATATCGGGAGAATTATCTTCATATTAATAATACCTGTTTCTTATGAAGCGTTTTACCATCAACAGTCCCAAGCACTTATAGTTTTAACATTAGTCTGGTCACTACACTCAATTTAAGTTCTACAGTGCACATTCTCCACTCCTTAGGGAAACATTCAAGCTAGTCGCCGCTTTACGGGCCGTGCCGGGGCTCGAACCAACGACCTTTGCATTTCAAGTCAATTGATGAAACCACTCGAGCTATGTTTTTTAAAGAGTGTAATATTATTTTATGAGCGAGGAACTCTGTTTAATTATAACTTACGACTATTATGACTATGTCTCAAAATCAATCACGACAAAATACAATCTATAGACCTATTTATTTATTAATTGATGGGTTAAAGGAACATATTGCCAATTAATGTCACATCATTCATGCTTGAATGAGATAATGTGGCTGGTTACGAGATGATTGAGTGCATTCCATTAACATGAGTCCTTGTCAGAAGTAGGTATAGAATGACCTTTCAGAATGATGTTATTGTCACGTTCGTTTATTGATGTTTGTCCACTCAGAGTCGTCTGATAATGTAATACACTGACATTGTCTATTAACGCTGATGTTCAGGTTCTCATGTTGGTGCGTGGAACTATTCTATTCTCTAGAAAAACCTACCTTCGAAAACTGTAAGTAAAATTACTATCGCTTCATATACAAAAATATCCTTTTTTATTTTGGACAGTCGTGGAGTGTCGTGGTCGAGTGGTTTAAGGCGCTTGACTGGAGATGCGAAGGTCGAGGATTCAAATCCCGACACGGCACTAATATCCTTTGGCAAGATATTAACCTGCACTTGCTACTCTCCACCCAGGTGTCAAATGGGTACCCGGTAGGATGCGGCCGTCATTGTTGGTCAAACAGCTTGTGAGCGTCAAGTAACACCCAGCTGGAATGCTCCCCAGGGAGTGGAAATTGTGCACACAGTGTGTGCGGGCAAGCACTGAATCCAATGACCGGGGTAATAGTATATTTGTAAAGCGCTTAGAGACATTTGTATTAAGCGCTATATAAAAATTAAATATTATTATTATTATTATTATCTAGCTGTAACTGTGTGTGTTCGGTAATTAAACTCACCATAACATTTTACAAAATTAATTTGCATTTACATGAATGAATTAATGAAGAATAGGAAAGTGCAATCCACCAAGACGAAATTATGTTAGATATAAACCCCAGTGCATTACCCCTCTAGAAGTTCCTAATAATCATGACTAACAAGTCTCTAACTTTTCTCCGAAAGATCATACGAATCATGATTGGTTTCTATGTGTTTTACGCTGCTTTCTTTATCAAGATACTAGAAAATTTTTGATATGCGGATCATCGAGTCCTAAAAGCTTCCGAATGTGTCTTCCGTCGACACAAGATAAGTTCGTTTACTCCTTGTTTATTTCGACAGGTGAACAAAAAGGGTTGTTACGCATGTATTGCCTTATTTACTCAGACAGTACGCTAGGGGGAACTGAATGATAGACCCTTACTAAGTACAGAGGCACATATAGAGATGAACATACGAACATAATTACATTCACGATCACGGCTAAGGGCTTTGTTTTAGGGTGATTAATATATAGAGAAGGTAAAGGGAAAGGTAGATGGATGGACTTATATCCCACATTCCGAGAATCTAGCAACGTGATTAGTCAAAGTGAGGTCATGTGATGAAATAGAGATCACATATCTATATGCGGTGCAGCGGAAGAGGTGAGAAATAGTCCTTTGGGGACCCAGTTTTTGTCAAGACTTGAAAGAAAAGACAATATAGACGAACAAGTTAAGCGCCAAGGGCAAAAGGTCCTACCGACACGGTATCACTCAGACCTCTTTAAATTTATTTACAGACTTATTTGGACAGAATAAAGAAAGATTGTTACGTTAACTAAGTACCTTATCAAACTAGTGGTGTCTTTTTATTGCCGAAAATACCGCTACACTGGTAAATTGATTATAAATGAAATATAGCTATATACAGATGAATGTGGTGAATATGTTTGTTGTAAGATTCTTTTATTACTTACTTCCGATTTAAAAAGATCGACTAAACAATAATCAAAGTTATGCATGACATCATATTTGTTCCACCATATTCGTATTATTATGTATCCATTGAGGGTAGTCATGCTATCAAGCTTTGCTTACTTTGTCAACCCTCCTGTTTGATGTTTTCGATTTGTCACTTTATTCGACTTTATATTCTTTTGAAGTGTATACAATTTGCAATGTTTTGTTTGTTATATATTTGTAAACAATGCAAAAGAAAAAGAAAATCAAACAAAAATAAATAAATCATATCAAATCAAATATCCCTACACATGAATCATACATGCAAACTTGAATAATATAACAATGATTGTGCAATAGAATGGACGATTAACATGTAATGAAATCAACATATTATTGAACATAATCATCAACACCTCTAGCATTCGAGCACTTTCTACTTAAATACATAAGGGGGCTAGCCTGACAAGACGGACGTATTAGTCTTTTATGCATAATATCCTTGCTTCCGTGTACATGATTTTCATCTGTATTTCTGAATCGTATGTGAATATGCTTTTATTTGAATAAAGTTTTTTTTTAATTATTTAAAAAAATTATTAAAAAAAAAAAACAGAAATTTAACATAATTATGCACATTGGTATTTAAAGGTATGGACCAGTTTTTGGAAATGCCTCCCTCTCAAAAATGAAATGGAAGCTCTTATTACCAATCATGTGAAAGAATATGTTTTGACAAATACGTGATGATACAAATTATGCCTGGAAACCGCCTACTAATTGATATATTTTGTAAATTATCATATCTATCCGGCCTGGATAGATATCGCGTAGTTCCATATACATCTGTTTGTGAAAAGTGCTTGTAACTTTACCAAGACTGGGCCAAATTTCTTATCATTTTGATGATTCCGCAACCTTGCAGTACACACCAATACTTATATGCTAGATGATCAACTTTTTCTGATCGATTCCACAATTTTTCTTTCACAATGCAGTCGCATGACCAGAACTGGTCTATACCTTTAATGGAAGTTTATCAAACATAAAAAAGAGGGTAAGAAGAAAAAGGAATAGAAATAAAATATGTCACCTCTTATATCCGCCAACAAAAAATGCAGGATATCTACAATTTACAGCATATGCAGAATTATTATGTTATTTGCACACCTCGCTCCCCTAATGCAGCTTGAAATAAATGATCATAATATAAACACCTTGAGATATCCAGTTGAAAAGAGTTGCATTGTTTTGGAAATAAAGAGACGATTAGAAATGGGAAAAATAATTTTGACTGGAAAGCGGAGAGGATGCATGGTTGAGAATGCACTCTTCTTTCATCTCTAGATGTTGATTATGCACGCATTGACAGAAAGCCAGACATTTTTATTGGGAGACCCATGAAGTCACACTGCCAATCAATATGGAACGGTTGTACCCTTTCCTCTAAACTTTCAATGTCAAATCAAACTGAGGGGCAATCAGTGAGATTTTACCGCTCATCATAGCAGGTCATCATAGCAAATCATCAGTACCTATATCAAAGCCTTGCGGTACGCCATCATGATCTCTTCACTTTCTTTATAATGAATATGCATATTCTTTATTGTTTTTCCAGACCATGTAGTTACAGCAAACTTACTATCATTTTACCTTAAAGGTAAAATGATAGTAAGTTTGTACATCGTACTTGAAAATTAATGCTCTCATATACTACAAGCGACAATAAACGCATTTGAATGTTTCCATGTATAAAAGATGGTATCTTGAACGTTTTTTGGCGTAGTCTAAATACGCATGATACGTTTATCATGTTTACATGCATAAATTATGCCTCGCACTCTCTCTCTCTCTCTACGGCAAAATGTCTTTATCAAGAGAAATAAAAATCAGCCCTCTACATCACACAGGCCTGGTGAGCTGGATTAATATCTGCACATCCGTGATGCATTCACAGCTGGTTATACATTTTATATCATACAATTAGGTACGCACGGGAAACACTGTTAAGAATATGATAACCATTTCGGGCTTGTAAACTGTTTGAAATAACTGAGTTCACCTTCTTTTGTTTTATTCTAAAATTCGTCTATCATGCTGATTTCTTTATCAAAATACTAGAACAATTTGATACGGGGATCATTAAGTCCTAAAGGCGGTCAAATGCAATTTCTGTCGACACAAGATAAGTTCGTTTCCTCCTTGTTTATTTCGACAGGTGAACAAAAAGGGTTGTTACGCATGTATTGCCTTATTTACTCAGACAGTACGCTAGGGGAACTGAATGATTGACCCTTGCTAAGTGCAGAGGCACATTACCGATGAACATACGAACATAATTACATTCACGATCACGGCTAAGGGCTTTGTTTTAGGGTGATTAATATATAGAGAACGTAAAGGGAAAGGTAGATGGATGGAATTATATCCCACATTCCGAGAATCTAGCAACGTGATTGGTCAACGTGAGGTCACGTGATGAAATAGAGTAGCGGAAGAGGTGAGAAATAGTTCTTTGGGGAACCCAGTTTTTGTCAAGACTTGGAAGAAAAGACAAGATAGACGTACAAGTGAGGTGCCAAGGGCAAACGATCCTACCGACACGGTATTTAAATCATTCATTCTACTACTAATTAACAACAGCATGTACACATGCGTGTGTATCACATACTTACATGTTTATGTATAAGGTAGTTCACAATCAATGTATTACATATTTTGTCAATATGCGATACAAGATTTGAATAACTTGCTTTACTAGATCAATGGGACAAACTGTCCTTGCCTCGATGATTTCGAGAGCTACAGATCTGCCCTCGTCAACGGCTCGGGAAGTAGTGTCGAAATCACTTGAACAAAAGTTCCAACTCGGAGTAGTCGGAGATTTATTAATATGATCAGGATAGACCTCTTTAAATAACCTTACAGATTAATTTGCACGGAATTTAGAAGTACCTTATCAAACTAGTGGTGTTTTTTTATTGCCGAAAATACCGCTACACTGGTAAATTGAAAATAAATGGAATATAGCCACATACAGATGAATGTGGTGAATATGTTTGTTTTAAGATTTTTTTTACAGTACTTCCGATTTCTAAAGAAGATCTAAACAGTAATCAAAGTTGTGTATGACATCAATAAGAATATCCCTATGCGTGAACCGTACATGCAAACTTGAATAATATAACAATGATTGTACAATAGAATGGACGATTAACATTGAGTGAAATCAACATAACATCAAACACAATCATCAACATCTCTAGCATTCGAGCACTTTCTACTTAAATACATAAGGGGACTATCCTGACAAGAATGACCTATTGGTATATTATGCATGGTATCCTTGCTTCCGTGTACATGATTTTCATCTGTATTTCTGAATCGTATGTGAATATGCTTTTATTTGAATAAAGTAAAAATTGAAATTAAAATTAAAAACAGAAATTTATCATAAGTATGCACATTGGTATCTAAAGGTATGGACCAGTTTTGGAAACGACACCCTCTCAAAAATGAAATGGAAGCTCTTATTACAATCATTTGAAAGAATTTTTTTTTTCTAATACATGATGATACAAATTTTGCCTGGAAACCGCTAACTAATTGATACATTTGGTAAATTATCATATCTATCCGGCCTGGATAGATATCGCGTAGTTCCATATACATCTTTTTGTGTACAGTGTTTGTTACTTTACCAAGACTGGGCAAAATTTCTTATCATTTTGATGATTCCGGAACCTTGCAGTGCACACCGATACTTATATGCTAGATGATCAACCTTTTCTGATCGATTCTACAACTTTTCTTTCACAATGCAATCGCATGACCAGAACTGGTCTATACCTTTAATGGAAGTTTATCAAACATAAAAAAGAGGGTAAGAAGGAAAAGGAATAAAAATAAAATAGGTAACCTGTTATCTCCCCCAATAAAAATGCAGGATATCTACAATTTACAGTACTTAATATGCGGAATTATGTGGTTAATATAACGGGATAAACACCCTGAGATATCAAGGTGAAAAGAGTTGCATTGTTTTGAAAATAAAGAGACGATTAGAAATGGGAAAAATAATCTTGACTGGAAAGCGAAGAGGATGCATGGTTGAGAATGCACTCTTCTTTCATCTCTAGATGTTGATTATGTACGCATTGACAGAAAGCCAGACATTTTTATTGGGAGACCCATGAAGTCACACTGCCAATCAATATGGAACGGTCGTACCCTTTCCTCTAAACTTTCAATGTCAAATCAAACTGAGGGGCAATCAGTGAGATTTTACCGCTCATCATAGCAGGTCATCATAGCAAATCATCAGTACCTATATCAAAGCCTTGCGGTACGCCATCATGATCTCTTCACTTTCTTTATAATGAATATGCATATTCTTTATTGTTTTTCCAGACCATGTAGTTACAGCAAACTTACTATCATTTTACCTTTGTACATCGTACTTGAAAATTAATGCTCTCATATACTACAAGCGACAATATACGCATTTGAATGTTTTCATGTAAAAAAGATGGTATCTTCAACGTCAGTTTTTTGGCGTAGTTTAAAGACGCATAATACGTTTATCATGTTTACATGCATAACTTATGCCTCTCAATCTCTCTCTCTCTCTCTCTGCGGCAAAATTTCTTTATCCTGATGAGCTGGATTTTATTTCTGCACATCCGTGATACATTCACAGCTGGTTATACTTATCATATCATAAAATTAGTTACGCACGGGAGACACTGTTAAGAACATGACTGTTTGAAATAAATTTCACCTTCTTTTGTTTTATTCAAAAATGTGTCTATCATGCTGTTTTCTTTATCAAAATACTAGAAAAAACTTTGATACGGGGATCATTAAGTCCTAAAGGCGGTCAAATGCAATTTCAGTCGACACAAGATATGTTCGTTTACTCCTTGTTTGTTTCAACAAAAGAGCAAAAAGGGTTGTTACGCATGTATTGCCTTATTTACTCAGACAGTACGCTAGGGGAACTGAATGATAGACCCTTACTAAGTGCAGAGGCACATTTAGAGATGAACATACGAACATAATTACATTCACGATCACGGCTAAGGGCTTTATTTTAGGGTGATTAATATATAGAGGAGGTAAAGGGAAAGGTAGATGGATGGAATTATATCCCACATTCTGTGAATCTAGCAATGTGATTGGTCAAAGTGAGGTCACGTGAAGATATTGAGATCCCCTATCTATATGCGGTGCACCGGAGGAGGTGAGAAATAGTCCTTTGGGAACCCATTTTTTGTCAAGGCTTGAAAGAATATTTTTTCGCATAGACACGATTGACGCACTAAATAACTGTCTTGGGCAAAGGTTTTCTGAAGTATAAAATATCTGTGGTTAGACGTTTAAATCTGTAGATCAGACATTATACTAAAGCGGTTTCTAAATCACGCAGTTTGCTTCTAATTTACTCAGAACATTTATTGTGCGCGTAAAATGTAGGTTACGATCCTTTTGAATATTAAAATTGTTGTCGCCATGGGATACAAGATATAAATAACATGCTTTACTCGATCTCAATGACTTTGGGAGCTCCAGATCTGCCCGTGTCATCTCACCTGAGCGGACCTAGTTAACAATATATGACCATTATGTGGTTATAATATAACGAGATAAAAACCTTCAGATATCCAGGTAAAAAGAGATGTATTGTTTGGAAAATGAAGGAACAAAATTTGAAAACAGTCACAAGATTTTTGAGTGGAAGGCGGAGAGGATGCATTGTTGAGAATGAACTCTTCTGTCATCTCTAGATGTTGATTATGCACGCATTGACAGAAAGTCAGACATTTTTGATTGGAAGAACCGTCGAGTCACACTGCCAATCAATATGGAATGGTCGTACCCTTTCTACTAAACTTTAAATGTAAAATCAAACTGAGGGGCAATCAGTAAGATATGACCGCTCATCATAGCAAATCATCAATATGACATCGCCTTGTGGTTATCATGAATTTTCCTCTTTTCTCTTTCCTCATAATGAATTTGCATATCCTTTATTGTTTTTCCAGACCAAGCAATCACAACAAATATTAGGGGGAGGGGTGTTTCACAAAGATCCTAAGTCGAAATTGACTCCAAGTTGGACTTAAATATTATGGAGAGCCATTTGAAGCCTTAAAATAAGATATATTAAAAAGCAAAAAAGCAAGTATTTTAGACTTTTCATAAATTCCACATCAAGAACATGAAATCGCTTTGATAATAGAAAATATGAATGATCTGAATCAACATTTTATGCCTTTTAAAATAATTTTACAATGTTAAAGGTGCTAACGGCTTTCTATAATTGTTAATGGTAGGTCCGACTTAGAGATAAGTTCAACTCAGGATATTTGTGATACACCCCCCTGCTGTCATTTTACCTTTTTGCATTAATGCAAAATGTAATTATGAGAGCGCCGTTTCTAAAAACGGCGCTCTCATAATTATACTATAGCCGACAATATATATCCTTTTAGGTTTCCATATAATTTAAAAAGAAATGTGAGGTAGAGCCTATACAAGCTGTCCAATCGTACCTGATTGTTAAGCCTTCTCTCACCAGGTATGAAACATATGTCATTGAAACATTGCGTAGATACATTAGTTCTCTGAAGGTTTCTGAATAATATTTATTTTACTTCATCTTGAACAGCCTGTACGTACGATCCCTCATACCTCAAATCAGATGCTTCGACAGCTAGATGAATTTGATTTCTATTCGGTGGAGCGTGAACACTATCTAACAAACCACGGTAGTGAGCCGTACACGGCGTATGGTATTCAGGCCATGTGAACACTATAGAGACAATGTCATTATCAAAACATTTCACACGTCATCAAACAAATTTATACCACGTTCCTCCGTGCCATGATAATAAGACCTGAATATGGCATTGATTCAACAGCGGATGGATGATTGATGGAAGGCGTTTTATTTCTACACGATGAATATATAAATAACATGCCTTTCTAGCGGCAGGTATGTATCATATTTTGGTGTAGGACTTTGTATTGCCATGACCATTGTGCTCTTCTATGGAACAAAGAATATTAGTCATAACAATGACAAATATAAGCTTTAAAATATTTCATGCATTTATTCCACTACATTGTGTTTCATAAAATGTATCGTCAATACTTTAAGTTAAAGGGAAAGTTGAGTTCTGTGGCAGAGGGCGCTACACAAAATATTTTTTTTGTTAGATAATGAAAAAATGAGTGTCAAATTTGAAAGAACATAATATTTAAATGACATTATCATCTTTGTTTGATCAAAATCGGTTCAGAGACGGCTGAAATATAACGATTTATAATACTTGTGTACCACCACAAATATTAGGTATTTTGAAAAATTTGAAAAAAACAAAATAACGCCTTTTACGTCGTATTTCAGCCAATGCCGATGTTGGCTTTTTTGTTGGCATTTTCGTGTTGCTTATATTACGCACAACCAGCCGACCAATATATTGTTATTTTTAATTAAACAATTAATTAACGGCCACCATGTTTTTTTTAAAGTGGAGCTGAATTAGTATGCTCATATTGGCTAAATTTCACACATTTTGGGGTCTAAAATTACCTTCATAGAAATTTTAGGTTCTAAAAGGGCACTAGAAATGTCATAGATAAGAATAAGAGCAATAACTATGCACTTTGAAGGCATTTGCGGTCTGAAAACAGAACTCAACTATCCCTTTAATGTTCAAAACCTATATTTAACGAAGGCTTTTGCATATATTCCAACTACATCTGTTTGTGAAAATATCTAATATTGTGTTTCAAATCCTTCTTTCAACAGGCATGTCAGCGTTGGCACATCTTTGTATCACAGAACTAATTTGTATCCTACATCCTTTTTGTTTAATGTATATCTCCTGTGTATAGGTGCGCGTGAATGTGTGCGTATTTGTGTGATGGGTGCGTGAGCGTGTGTGTGTGCGTGTGTGTGCGTGTGTATGGAGCGGCTTTTTCGTTTTCGAACCTTGTTTCATTTACTAATTAATATATCTATTTCTGACATTTATACAGCGTAGAAAATATTAACCAATAGTGATGGTCTTCCATGAGGTAGTGTTTGGTAACAACAAAGTACAATAACATTCATGAATATAAACATTTATCAGAACAACATCAGAAGAAAATAAGCATATGCAAGTATCTATGCTAATTCTTTGAAGATAGAATCATAAATGTTTTGGTTTTTTAATCACCAAAATTTCTATCAACTTTTCTCATTAAGAGCATCCATGATTACTGGTATTGAATATAAAATAAAATAATTTTCCTAAATAAATTGTTACGTCATTGCAAACGTATCATAATACTAAATTTGTTGGTTGTCAAACCTAAATCATAACCAGAATATTTCGTATACAATGGATAGGAGTATAGGATTTTATCATTATTCTATTCTGCCGCGTGTTACTCATCTCGCACTCCATATAGAGACATCGTCTGAATTTTTAATTAGACATAACATTTCAATGGATAGCTGTCTCAATCATAATAATTCTTGATCGGAAAATAGAATTAAAAAGCACTGATGTCCCTTAACAATACTATAGAGCAGATCTTGAATCTGGCAAAGTAAATTATGAACAGGGGGTTTAATGCTTATGAGCGAGCAGCATCGTCATCTTGCATAAAGGAATATACAAAAAAAATACATAGTCAAGCAATATGAAATATATAATTGATATTAAAGTGTAATCATAAAAATAACACAATTACGTTTGTATTTAACATTTCCATATGAATATTAATCATTCCGCATACATGACATATATATTGATAGTATATTAACATTTCCAAAGACAAAAAGCAACAACATTATAAGAATAGATAGAGAATATGAAGTTAGAAAGTAGATGACTTACCCTCGTATGAAAGCAATAGTAATATTGCAATTTTTAAGATAAGCGTATCCATGGTGAACTGTTGGTATAGGTATAAGTCAACCGGTTGGTGTTTAGATTTGGTGTCTTAAAATGGAAGGTCCCCTGTTTCAGTTCTGAACTGGTTTCAATGGAATAATCCAAGATAAACCATTCGGGTGAAGTCAGGAACTTTAATGCAAGCTAGTTGGTCCATGTAGAGGCATTATATCCAATGTCCTCTCGATCGTCGTATGGTGCAAAAACCGAGATGTCACGCGCGCGCACTAAATAAATACAACACGACAGAGAGCCCACCAACCGATGGCGTTGGTACGTGACGTGTCTATCCGTGCACGAAAATTGAGGAAGCAGAAAATGATGGGTTTAAGATAATAATCTAAGTATAAAACCAAATTGTTTAGACTTTTTGGTACTATTGTATGTGATTATTGTTTAAGTCATTGTGATCCATTTTGACCAACAAAGTTGTACATCGAAGCAGAGAAGGGGTAGAGAAAGATTTTTTAACGAGAGAAGAGAGGTGGAGAGAGAGAGAGAGACAGAGAGACAGAGAAGGGTAGAGAAAGGTTTTTTGAAGAGAGAAGAGAGGGGTAGAAAGAGGGAGAGAGAGAGAGAGAGAGAGGGGGGGTTGAGAAGAGATGGTATGGAGTAGGGCCTATTCAAGCTGTTCAATCGGACCTGGTTTTTAAACTAATCCTTTTTTTCACCAGGTATGTGACATTTTTTGCGTAGATACACTAGTCCTCTGACTGTTTCTTGATGATATCAATTTTACTTCATATTGATTTCACCAGCCTTCGTCTCATCACTTGTAACATCTCTAATCAAATGCTCCCACAGTTAGATAAATTTGAATAATTTTAGTAGTAGTTATTGTAGTAGTAGTAGTAATAGTAGTAGAAGTAGTAGTGGTAGTAGTAGTAGTTATTGTAGTTGAAGTAGTAGTATTAATAGTAGTAGTAGGTAGTAGTAGTAGTAGTAGTAGTAGTAGAAGTAGTAGTAGTAATAGTAGTAGTAGTAGTAGTAGTAGTAGTAGTAGTAGTAGTAGTAGTAGTAGTAGTAGAAGTAGTAATAGTAATAGTAGAAGTAGTAGTAGTAGTAATAGTAGTAGTAGGGGTAGTAGTAGTAGTAGTATTAGGAATAGTTGTAGTAGTAGCAGTGATAGCAATTGTGTAGTAAATAGTATGTAAGTTGTTGATTCGATTCGATTTTAACACAGTATATTTGTGAGTGAAAGTCATCGAAAATAGTTATAAATGATGGTATTAAACAATTATTCCCTAGATTATTTATATTCATAAACATCATTAGGGGTCATAATATAGCTTTAGTTGTGTTAGTTGTGTAAAATATAGGTCTCTTAACACTCTTCTGTTTCTTAGCTATAAATTAATCATTTACAATCAATTGTGTGTGTCAAATGTTTTGGTTGACACATCAGCTCATTATCGGTAATGGATATCATGAATAGAATATGTACGATAAAATAAGAGCATGGTTAATGAAAATAGAGCGATGCGGGAACCAGAGGCCATTTCTTAATTATTATAATTATTACTAAATTATTATAACCCGTTCGTCCGTTTTGAATGTTATCAAGTCACGATATAGATCGGTTTCGTAGCATTGAAAAAATGAAACCTAAGCTGTTTCTCTTTACTATTTGATAAAAAAGAAGTTATATAACTTCAACAGGCAGGACTGTATAAATGTATTAATTGTTTTCAAAGCATATAGTATATCATATAGCAACAAAATCTTAGCATATGGGGGAAATGCACAATGTGGGCGTATCAAAAAGGTAGGAGCTGATATAGGTTGGAGTTGATTTGATTTTAATTCAAATTAAGTGAAAAGCTTTTGTAAATATTGATTTTGGGTTACAAGTTCTTTTCTTAAAGTTTTATTTTTAAAAAGACCCATGTTTTACTATAAACATGATAAAGTTATTAGTGTTAGCAACTTTTACTCTACTCTACAAAACAGTTATCGACTCACTCTAAGAACCGTGAACAAACGGAATACAGAAATGTTCGAAGTTCAAATATTCTTTTATTTGAATATGTTCTGAAAAATACAAAAATACATTCAAATAAGGAAAAAAGAATGAAAAGCAATTTTCAGACCATTACTATTGAAAAGAAAATATCATCCATTTAAACGCGTTCAAAATGCCATTGTAGCATGGCACACCATCATTCCTATACTAACTGTCTTTCTCAGTCGTGACATATAGGTTAATGATTGTTATGGTTGACACAGTAGATGATACTAAAAGGTTGATTGTGACAAAGCAAGTGATATTCTTTCACACCTGCATGAATACATAAATACTCATTAGCGGCGGACCTTGAAGTTGAACGGGTCCCGTTACCACCATTGTGTACAGACACAAACAAACAGGCCCGAATTCACAAAGGAGGATTGTGTACAAACCTAGGTTTTCGTGCGTCGTATGACGCGTTTCGACGCGTTTTTAAAAATATGTTATATCCTTTTTGCTCTTTTTCAACTTTCCTTTATTTATCCAACTTTACCCGTGTACACACATAAAATGGTATAGATATGATGTTATTATTTATCTTTTAACAGAGTATGAAGGACATAAAAACAGTAAATCTTCATCAACGAAATAGAGTGAATAAGGAGAGGAAGAAATTCACGGTGAACATAAACATACTATTTTTCATTTTGTGCAAGGCTTGACAAGATAAAAATAGTAATAACACAGGAGAGAGAGAATGCGAGAGCGAGAGAGAGAGAGAGAGACGGCGGAGTACACCAAAGGGTGTATCAACATATATGAAGAAATATAACTACATTTAAATAGATACATAATATATATACATGTACATATTAACATGATTAATATATGAATTCGAGTGACATAATTTGGTATAATAGTATTCACTTTAAGCTTATAAGTTGATGTGTATTATTTAAAGATATCAAACGAGATATAATTTCTCATTTTACTTACGTTTATTCTATTAAAGCACATCGGCAGAGTATATCAGTGTTATATCTCTTCAAACTTATTTCGTAAAATAAAATAGAATATTTAACAGATTATTTTAGAGGAAACAGAATAACACATGCCCTCTGTCTCTAAATATACATGGAATAAAAATGTTTTCTCTAAAATATTATACAGGGTTTTCTTAAATCTTCTAAAAATACACTCTCATGTTTATTAATGGAGCAAACATCCCCTAAAACCATAGCTCATCAACATTCATCAAACTTGATCTGAATCGTACACGTCTTCATAAAACTAGGGAAACTAGTGTTTACTCCAAAACAGAAAGTGCAACAATCATACTTGAACCCTTTGAATCACATATGATTATGAACCTTATATCATATCAGAAAAATAGAAAGAATACAACTTGACGTTTCTAACCAATCAATTAACACGAAGCATTTGGGACGGGTATAGATAGTAAAAGTAATTACATCATTAAAATATTCAAAGAGACACTACAAAGAATTAACAATTCACTCTCATTTCTCTGAAGAACAACTAGACATCTCATCTTAATTAATAAACATTTATTGTTTTAGCTCTTACAAGTTCGTTATCTGATGACTCCGAAAGATATATTTATACCTCAGTTATTTCTTTGTCATTTTAGCGAGGGGTGGAGTATATATAAGCGAAACATACCCATTGCACCATAAGTTATCGAGCATGAAACGATATTTTTAACCAATTTAAGAATTAAGACTAATAGCCAGAGAAAGTAATACATGTACATATATTTTATTATCAGGTACCAAACGTCAGTCTTACTTCCCACAATGTTTAGCCCTCAAATTATTAATAAATTCTGTGTGGGGAATAAATAATGCGTACAATTTGTTGGCGAAGTATAATTCCGTCTGCCAACACGTCTACTGTTCAACCATAAATCCTTAACAAGGTGCCATATTTGGAGCTCACTTGAGAATTCAGAATGTAAGGTCAGACCGTCGGATAACGGACGACCAACTGACTACGACTGAATTTTGAAAGACATTTATGAGGACTGGATATGGGGCTTCACAATAATTCCTAGTCGAGGCTAACGGGCGTTAACAAGCACAACAACCAAGTTCATGCCCATGAACCAAAGCGTGTTAAGACTTACTGTACCTGTACATACAACGTGCTCTAACAAAAAACTGACATAACAACGACTCTTTCTGACAAAATACCTTATTTTAGCTTTACCTTTCTTGCAATAATAATATGTTTTTTCGTTCTGTGACTTGTAGGAAATAACCTGCTATTCTATTGCTAATATTAATTTGTTCCATTTAATTTCATTATTTCTATGCTATTCATTTATAGTTAATTCGAACAAAATACTGAGGGATATATAAGTTTGATGAAAGTACAAATACATGTAAATATTCTTTTAGATTAGCATCACACCTTTATTAATATACGATGTCATTTTCCAGATAAATTGGCCAATAGCAAAATCAAGCTCTGCCTATTAGTCACGATATATTGGTAAGGAAGACTCGACGAATTCTGAACACTACCAAATTCCTTTATCAAACATAAAAAAACAAGATTGGAAAAGGGCGGAGAGCGAATGTAGGACAAGAGAAATAGAGAGAGAGAGAGAGAGAGAGAGAGAGAGAGAGAGGGGTGAAAAAGAATCAACAAAAGCGAAATTGTATTCATTTTGTAGAAATTTAAAACAAAATCCCAACAGATTGCAAGAAATTTGATTGGGTGATTAGTTGCCGATACGACTGTTGAATGACAGGTTACATGAGTTTGTCGGCGTCCGATCGTTTCTCAAATGCGAAAAAACAAAACGAAATGATTGTGTGAAGAAGAGGGTGAATCGAGGTAAAATCGTGTTGGCGGCCGCCCCCCCACCCCCACCCCACTCCGTGAACGGAGGGATACCATGCGTGTTCCCCAACAAAAGAAAAAGGTCTACCCGTATTGACTTTACACACCGGACTTTTGCTGAAAAAGGGGAGGGGGTGCTGAAAAAGATTCGTATAACAAAGGAAAGAGGTCGACCCCTATTGACTTTACACACCGGACTGTTGCTGAAAAGGGGGGTTGCTGGGAACACGCATATGCGTACCCTAAATGACAATGAGTGCGGGGCGGGGGGGGGGCGGTCGTATTCAATGTACCGCAAATACTGATTCATCAGGTGATACTAACAAACAATTATTCGAAATAACCTTCTCTGTGTATATCGAAGACTGTTATTTTCTTTCAAGAATGATCACGAAACTTCATGACAGAAAATCATGATGATGATGCCGATCCTAACAAGTTCAAAGATGACATCTCACTATGAACATGACGGACAAAGAAAGAGGACAAAATATACAGTTCCTCATTCTACCTTCAACAATTGCTGTGGTAGACAAAGGAACATCCCTTCACTGCTATTATTTAAAAATGCGTAGAACAGGTGAATATGCATGTGACACCTGTTTAATAGCAGTGAAGGCATGTTCCTTTGAGTACCACAGCAATTGTTAAGGGTAGAATGAGGAACTGTATATTTTGTCCTCTTTCTTTGTCCGTCATATTCATAGTGTCTGTCATCATCTTAAGATATCTTAAACACCAGAAGCATGATCGTACCGATCGTACCGAGGACGTAGAAGATAGCGAAGACTCGATCGACGACCAACGCGATCTGTTTCCACTCATTCTTGATGTCCTCATACTCATCGCTCTCTTCAAAATGAGCGCGGATGTATTGCATATGTTCGTTCATTCGTCGTAATAGAAGGAGCTGATCTCTGTTGTTATCCCCTGTCCCTCCGTCTCTCCTCTGACCACCATCTTTGGTAGAGGAGTCGTTGGGTGAAGTCACTTTCCCATTCTCGGACTTGTATGTATCCCAATCCTCTGTAAGTAATGATAAGGGAAATCCAAGAAAAAAAGGATGTGGAAAAAAAGTGTTCATGGAGAATGCGGTAGATAAAATTGAGTGCCATATTTCTAGACATTTTCAAAATAGTATTACTATTTAATAGTCGGGCCACTATCGAGATGGGGTCATGAACAATCCACAACCTTGGCGCAACTCACTGTATGTATACTTGCAGTTTACCAAGGAGTTTTAAGAGCTGGAGTCCCAACTGGCAACAAATTATTCCGAGTCCAAGCAGCTGCCGTTTTTTAATGCTCCATAATAGAATCTACAGGTGTGCTTTTGCCTTTGATGTCCGAAGCCGCCAAGATAATTGGTAAGCTTGAAATGTGAACTAACAAGGTGAAAATCGAACAGATGATAAAATATGAATACAAAAGCTTTATCGTGTCAAAAAATGTGCATACAGTGCGTCCCACAAAAAACGAAACCGAGAATTATCGATATTTTATCATTACTATCACAATTATAGTTAACAAATGACACATATTTGGAAAGCTTAGATCCTCCTCTTTCATTTGATGCAACTCATAATTATGATTCATATGCACACAGAAGACGAAAGACCTGATGCATGGCTGATCTTTAACTAAACGGAGTTAAGTCTTTTGTCAACTCTGTTTGTTGCTACGGCAGGTAGCCAGTGAAAACGAGCTCGTTGATCAAATTATGGAAATGCAAGCATCACTTTAAACAAACAGAACTTTGTTATTTCTCGCTCATTTTTCCTGATTGAGGTGTCATATGAAAAAGCATAAATTGAACTTTCTAGAAATGTGATTTTCCCCTTGAAATTCAGATACCGCCCGTCAAATGACTTTTTGGTTTCCTCTCTTCAAACTGCTTTTAATCACTTATGCGTGTGATATGAATCGTATGAGTTGCATCAAATGAAAGAGGAGGATCGAAGCTTTCTAAATATGTGTCATTTGTTAATTATAATTGTGATTAAGTTATGTTAAAACATCGATAATTCCCGGTTTCGTTTTTTCTGGGACACACTGTACATTGTATAATAGCAGTTTTAATTTGTGAAAAATAGTAAAATACTACAATCCTAAAACCTGCAATTTGACACTTTTCTGATTACTTCCGGCTCACGAAAATATAAAGTGAATTTGTTCTTGTACATTCTTTATGATTTTATATGTCAGATTAGTGTCCACACATGCCCAGTCGAGTAATTTTGATTAATATTTCAGGAAATTTTGCTCTATTTCTTTTCGCCTGCCTCATGGTAAGGTAAACACTGTGTACTGCTCGTATTTTCAGACGAGCGGTAGCGAAAAGAAATTATCTTTACAAAAGCATATTTCCCTTAATAAGTGGCCCGTTAGTTTGCAGCTAGGCAGGAATATTTTGTCTACGTATCTGCAAGAAAGATCCAATTCAGCACATGCCTGGCATATTTTCTCCTGGCGGCATCGAAGATGGTACAAAGGGAATGAGCTAGATATGACTTCATCTCTTAAAACTCCTTGGTTTTACATTGCGCGTCGAAACCCACACGTGTCACTCTGACGCAGTTCTTCGTCAGAAAATGACGCTGCGAGTGAAAAGGAAAAAATACCAAAATGTAAATACATGATTAATCGAGCAAGCAATGCGCTGAATTACTGTTCAATGCACTTATTGCTGCCACAGGCTTAGGGATCACTTAACGCCTCGTGTGATAAATGACACGACGTGTTATAAAACTTAAGCCTGTTAGGCCATTACCAAAAATATACATGTTTAGTGTCCCCGCCCGCTTCCTTTACGGGGGCCGCCTCCTTTTTTCTTTTTTTTTTTTATATATACATATTTTTTTTTAACTTTAAAAATTAAAAGAAAAACAAACATGAAAAACACTGCTAAAATGTTCTATTTCTGATTTTTTTTTTTAAACAATGCAGGCGGCCATCTTGAAAAATAGCCCGATTGTCAGGGAAAATGTACCGAGCGGCCATTTTGAGCCGCCATTTTATAGAAAAAAAGGGGCCTTCTCCTTCAAAAAGGCAGGACGCTAAACATGTTTTGTTTTTTTGGCCTTACACATGCGGCGTCTTTTGCATGACGCAGGACGGCGTCAGTGAAAGGGAATGCAAATGAAAAGTGCAAGCATTGTCTTCCCAAGCTCGATAAACGCAAGTAATAACGCGATCGACATGACGCCACGTGCGTAATAGAGATCAGCGTCGCGAGTTTTGCGTTGACTTTTAATGAGCTGAGTGCTGCGTCATAATAATGCGGAGACAGCTATTGTAGCGCGAGACTTCAATGGCGCCTTTAGACCTACTTCTACGTACTTCCATCAGGGAGATGTCAGGATGGAGCAATAGCATACAGTCTATTATTAAATTGATATTTACCGACAATCTTCTTCCTGAAACTTTTTCTTGGTGAAAAGGTTCGATTTCCGTTGGCATTATAATCTCTCTTATCTGGAGCAAACTTCATGTTCTTGAAGTGATCAGGTTGAAGTCGTAGATACCACGCTATTTTGCCAAGAATGATCCTTTTAAGCCATCTAGGAGCTGGTCTGCAGTATGGACCGCGATGATGAAGGTTGATCACTGATACGGTTAGGAGGATGGAGATCGAGACCAGTACCATGGTAGATACATAATAATGACCTGTGTTTCATATCAAATCACAATACAGATTACTACTATTGGATTATAAAATGTAATAGTCAATCTGCAATAGAGTTTCCACTTGAATACATTACAAAACCGCTGATTGGCTGCAACATACAACTAAATTAATGCAAGATCCAACAAATGTATGTATAAAGATGACTGATATACAGCTTAATTTGACTCAATTTAAACGAGCATAAATCTGAAACCTATATCAAAATATCTAGAATAAGAATTCCTTACAAGTTGAGACCTTTTCTCCCCCCCCCCCCCAACCAAAAGAAGATAAACCCAAACTTTAATGCTTTATAATTCATCGGTTCTTCAATATTGTAACACATCAAAATGGAGGATATTACATCTACTAGACACAATTTTATAAACATTGCAATAGTGCAGTTACATTATTTACAATTAAACAAATGTTACAGTTTGAACATTTTTGAAGGTATGACTATTTCTTTGTGACATGTGAACATATTTTGAATATTATATAAAAACGGATGTCCAGAAACCTTTACAATGTTTGAAAACCGGGTACCCAGAAACTTTGTTTAAGATTTTTAAGACGTATATCCAGAAACCTATTATGAAATATTCGAGAATGTATCTTACTGTTCGCAAAACGAATTTCGTATATTATAGTGAAAAGGTGGTGTAGACCCCAGACCTGTTCATACCTATAATGGGTACGACGCTAGATGGCGGCATTGATTGAGCAATGAGAAGTAAGAAGACTGTGAGTGAGAGAAGGACTGTAATACCAAGAGATACCTTCTCTCCTGAATCAACCGGTAGTAGAAAATCAAGAAGAGTGGTTGATGCGATCAGTATACATGGAACGAGAAGGTTGAACACGTAGTACATAGGGCGTCTGTATAGGAAGAGGGACAGAACAAATTTGAAAAATAAAAATGTTAAAAGCTGAAGAACTCGTTCTTTTAGGGGCAAGATGAATGAAAGTTCGTTATCATATTACGATGAATTCAAATTCATGTTGACATAATTCAACTCTATGATTTTGTAATACCTCTCCTTTGATTTCTGTTTCTTCCGCAGTTCAGTTTATCAATGCTTATCTTGCTGGATCTAAATGTTCTCAACCTGCCTCTCGTTATTTTTGTCACCTCTCAATCTCTCTTTCTGTCTCTATATCTACCTGGATCAATATCTACCTGGCTCTCTCTCTCTCTCTCTCTTTCTTTCTCTCTCTCTCTTTCTTTCTCTCTTCATCTCCATCTTATTCTCTTGCAATCTTCCTCTTTCTATCCTCGCAATTTCTCTTCCTCCGTCTTTTTCTCTCTCTCTCCACTTCCTCTCTCTCTCTCTCTCTCTTTACATCTTTATTCCTCCTTCGATTTTTAGCCTCTCTACCCCTCTTTACATTCCCCTCTCTTTCTTTCTTTCTTTCTTTCTTTCTCATTTGATCATTGTTTATCTCTATATATGTCTCGATCGCTCTTCAAAGCTAGCCTATTTTCCTAATGGTAGACTGGTGGATATCAATAAGCCAGAATGAATCAGGAGAGCTGAGGTATTTGTGTTCAGTTCATCGTTACTGTGCCATGGACCAGCCTTCTGATAGAGTCGCTGCCAAGCATTATATAGCAGGTTCAAATCCCGAAGGCTTTTTCAGAATGGTTTTTAATTACATGATCGAGCTAGCAATCTCTATTTCATGGTGCAAGCCAACATTTTGTTTACAAATTGAAATTATTCCCAGGAAGCGTTACATTCAAAGCTAGCCTCCATCCTTTGATTGCCTTCTCACTCCCTTTCTTTCATCCCCCAATTGCAATCCACTCTCTCTTCCTCTCTCCCCTCTCTCCCCTCTCTCTTCTATCTCTCTATCTCCCCCTCTCTCTCTCTCTCTCTCTCTCTCTCTCTCAATCTACCCCTCTCTCTCTTTCTCTCTATCTCCCCCTTTCTCTCTCTCTCTCTCTCTATCTCTCCCTCCGCCCCTCTCTTCTCTCTCTTTCCCTCTCTCTCATCTACCCCCTCTCTCTGTTTCTCTCTATCTCTCCCCTGTCTCGCTATCTCTCTCTCTCTCTCTCTCTCTCTCTCTCTCTTTCTTACCTCCTTATGTGTATCGTTGTAGTTGACGTCATAATGCAAGATGCCAGGCGAGTCTACGTAAGACATTAGATTAGTCTCGTACGTTAGTCCTATCATGTCCCATTCACCGTCACTCCGAAAAACTGTCTCATCACCTGAAAACAGAGTTTATCTTCTTTATTATAATCATCGCCTTCATGATAATGATTGCTATCATCATCACAATCTTTATCATCATCACCACCACCATCACCACTACCATCAACATAACATAAGTATCATCGTTATCATCATCATGATCATCACCACCATCAACATAATTATCATCGTTATCATCATCATCATCATCACCACCACCACCATCACCACCACCATCAACATAATTAACATCGTTATCATCATCATCATCATCATCACCACCACCACCATCACCACCACCATCAACATAATTATCATCGTTGTCATCATCATCACAATCATTATCATCAAATTATCATCATTATCAGCGTTGCCATCGTCATGATCATCATCATTTCCATTATCATTTATCAGCATCATCGATATCATAATTGTCACCGTCATTATATATCGTCCTCGCCATCACCACAATCATCAGCACCATAATGATCATGACGAAACGTCATATTCTCGTAAACAAATGAAGTATTAAAAAAAAATATATACAAAAATAACAAAAGCAAGATACCTGATCCATTAAGCGCCAGCTCGGATCCGTCGCGCTGCCAAGGACCAAACTTGATATGACATTTCTGATAATCGAAAGGGAAGTTGGCAACATCAAGTTGACAGCTCGACTGGATAATAATAGGTGATGCCCAGTTTACGCGACCGTTATGATCTACCATTACGATCTTTGTTGAACATGTACGGTTCATATGAGTCAGCAGCACTGCAGATGAGAACAAAAACATGGTGGTCCATTTTTTCGGCACATTAAAAATGACACTGTGATACTGACTACTTAAATATGATTGATTTGATTTTGATTTGATTTGATTTGATTTATTTTTCCGCTCAAATATCCGAAATTAAAATAGCATATACAAATCCGATATATTACGATATATAGGACAAAATAATGAATTATACAAGTACGAATACTGATAAGGATCTACGAAACAAAATAAGTTTACAGAGAACATTTAAGTTTGAGAATAAGACAAAATAGTTAATATTGATTTAACTGAGAAGGAAAAAAAGGAATCTCAGATAAGCTAGGACTGTTAAGCGAGATTCACAGTATAAATAAAAGGTACTATGTCCCATTTGCAGGTCAAAAATGAAAAGGTTAAATTCCAACGGCATTTGAAAAACAATATTTATTTAGAATTTCCCTGAAAATGAAATGGTTTGAAATGGCTTTTTGTGGAAAATAACGACCATTAGTTGTTGTATCGACATAACTGATTGCAATCACGTAAGTAATAGTCTGATTTTCCAGATCAGGCTCATTCCGCATACATCTTCCGTTGCCAGGTCGAACAAGCTCTAGGCTTGTCCGACCTAGCAACCAACAGTATATACTATTGTACATCGAACACGCCCCGACATAGGCGAATATGTACCCGCGCGTCCGAAGACTCTCCAAGAGCATACATGTTCAACCTCAGAAGACACGCCGAAAATGGTCGATTGTAATTATGTTACAAGTGAATAACATAATGAACGATAAAAACAAATTAAAACAGATGATGAAAAAAGTAGGAAAAATGCATGTGATAAAAAAAAATAAAAAAAAAGGATTTGAATGCAGGAGTAGGGCCATCTAACAGGTAGTCTATTTCTAGTTCCTTAGAGCGGAAAAAAGAATTAATTGAGAGGAATCGGAAGGCGTGAGCAAGAAGACCTGGGGGTGTTTCACAAAGATCCGAAGTCGAACTTAACTTTAAGTTGGACTTAAATATTATGGAGAGTCGTTTGTAGCCTTAAAATAAAATACATTCAAAAGTAAAATTCAAGTATTTTTGACTTTTCATAGAATTCCACATCAAAAACATGAAATTTCCTTGATAATAGAAATATGAACGATTTTAATTAACATTTTATGCCTTTAAAAATAACTTTAAAAAAATATCTTCAAAGATGCTAACGGCTTTCCATAATTTTTAAGTCCAACTTAGAGATAAGTTCAACTTAGAATCTTTGTGGAAACACCCCCCCCCCCCCCCCCCCCAGATAGAATAAAGAAAGAAAATCAGTGCTTCGTGATACATTTCATTTGCATAATAAAGTTTGTTTGTGCATAATTAATTTGTTTGCGCATAATTAAGTTTTTTACGCAGGCTGACGACTTAGGGTTGCATACCTGGGGCTGATTGTTAACACAGTGATTGGGCAGTTGAGTTCATGAGATAAGTCTCGGTGTTATGCCCATTTTTTTTGCCGATCATGTATATAATGGAAAGTAATTAATGGAAGAGCGACAATGAATATCATCATCACAACCACCATCCCCATCATCATCATTGCCATAGAATCGCCATCAGTGTCACCATTTTAATTGTGATATATTAATGTTGTTATTATTGTTATAGTTAGTTTTATCATTATTATTGTTAGTAGTAGTAGTAGTGTTATTATTGTTATTATTATCATCATCATCTTCATCAATATCATCCTCATTAATAATATCATGTTAACTGTTATTATTATTACTTGTATTACCACTTGTATTATTACTATTAGTATCAGCAGCATCATCATCATCATTATCATCATCATCATCATCATCATCATCATCATCATCATTTTCATCATCATCATCATGAAGTCATTCTTACTTGTTATAGATGACGATATCAGGCATCCAGATGAGGTCAGAGGTTATCTTGAAGCTCTTCAGTCCGTTGAATTCGGCTGGATCCCAGCGAAGAAATTCATCGGTCCAAACCTACCATATAACAGAATCATCGGCACATTTAAAGGATCTATGACATCAGACGATCTCAAATTTAACTTTTTACCTGTTCTACAGTAATTTTTCATCGTAAATCTGATGATGAAAACAACTTCCAGTCATTTTCAATCAATCAGCTGCAAAATGAGAAAAACAAACATATTGCTCCGATTGTCTCATTTTCGCTCGCGTGAACATTGCCAGCACAAACCACTGACCTCTGCCTCCTGAACGGATCATCGCCCATTCCATTCACTATACGTTACGTACTATAAAGGATGTATTGTCTGACCGTTCTTGAATATTCATGTTTTTGCTAAACTCGGCAAAATGTTTGCTTTTACTAAATGGAAAAATTACGGTGGGGGGTTGGATGAAATGGACATAATGAAATAGGCAGAAGTGATCTATGATAATTCATGCTTTTTATGTTTCGTGTGCTCGACCTATAACCTTCAAATCGCTTGGTAAATTACTGAGTCCAAAGTTAGACTTGTTTCACACGTGTATTATAGGCAATGACGAGCTTGCAACCTATTTGAAAAATTACGGTGGATGAACTTTCAAAAGTCAATGAGACATGAGGGCTCCAATGAAAGAGCTAGTGATAACGTACGTCGGGGTGGATGTGCTTTTCGTTTAAACAAAAAATGAATTTTTAACGATTTTTTTAAAAACGTCCATAGGCTAACATGTTAGGCTGCCGGCTCGCGTAGATCATGCTCTGACGATAGGGGGCGTTGTGAAATGAGACTAACCGGAGCCATATGATAGGCTTGGGAACACCACTGAAATTGTTGACAATATGGGCTGCGATTACCTAATCCCTGTGACGTCAGCGGCAGAAAACAAAGCTGGCTTATATCTGAAAGAAACATGAGCATGCTGCCGCTGTCATGTACTGTCTGCCCATGCGTGCGTTACAATCCGTGGACACACAGCGTATAGTTTGCATTAAGATATATATCCCCCGGCGGCGATCCGATTTTCAAAGAAAGTAAGGCCATTAAAAAATATATACATGTTAAGCGTCCCCGCCCGCTTCCTTTTTGGGGGCCGCCTCCTATTTTTATTTATTTTTTGAAATTTTTTTGAAATTTTTTTTGTTTAAAGAAAAAAAATGCTAAAATGGATCTATTTCTGATTTAAAAAAAAAAAAAAAAAAAATGTCGGCGGCCATCTTGAAAAATAGCCCGACTGTCAGGGAAAATGTACCGAGCGGCCATTTTGAGCGGCCATTTTGAAAGAAGAAAAAAAAAAAAAAAAAGGCCTCCTCCTTCCTATTTTTCGAAAAAACAGGACGCTAAACATGTTTTTTTTTTTTTTTGCCTAATGGCAATTGTATTAGATATAGCAATCTCAACAAAAATCATTTTCCTGATTCAGGTTCTTTAATAGTGATAAAAAAAATATAACAACTGGAATTTGTGTATGAAGATTTCTAGTCCGAATCGGTTGCATTCGTAGACAATCGCATTACTGTTCAGACACAGGGCGGATCTACGGGGTAGGGGTTTTTCTGATATGTCGATAAAAACTACAATGATCACGATATTTTGTACCGTGTCGTAAGAGTAAAAATTCAAACAAGTGAGAAACATTCTTGGCTTTTCATAAGTCATGTACTCTCTAAATAAAAAAAATAAAAAGAATATATCTAAAAATATTTGTTGGGGAAAAATTCCCATAAAAATCTGAGCTGTCGTAATCGTAAATTTACATTTTTGAGACATGCAGTTGATAAAATCTTTTGATGACTGAACTGTAAATACATACTGAATTATGACATAAGAATCTTTTCATAAGTGAAGTACGATACATTGCATGTGACTGCTTTAAAATGCGGGCATACTTCTGACTCCAATGTAATGAATATTAGTACTATTATCGGGTAGCTATATGTCTATAGGTGAGATGCAGGTGTTCTATTAAGTGCTTTTATTAAAGGTAGAAAAATTTAAAAAAAAACAAGTCGACGCGATGACCTATTTTCAGATGTCAAATAATTGAAAACTTCTTGCAAACATTTGAATATACGAACTCACCTTTGATCTTTAGAGGATTTGCGTGTTGCGCCGATGTAGCTGGGAAGGATGGTGTTGGTTAATTAAAGTTCTAAATGTGTTTTTATTAGAAAAAACACGTTGACGCAATGACCTATCTTCAGATGTCCAAATAATTGAAAACTTCTTGCAAACATTTGAATATACGAACTCAGCTTTGATCTTTAGAGGGATTTGCTTGTTGTGCCGATGTAGCTGGGAAGAAGGTGCTGATTAATTAAAGTTTTAAATGTGTTTTTATTAGAAAAAACAAGTCGACGCAATGACCTATCTTCATATGACGAATAAATGAAAACTTCTTGCAAACATTTGGAATATACGAACTCAGCTTTGCTTTGATCTAGTTTAGAGGGATTAGCTTGTTGTGCCGATGTAGCTGGGGAGGATGTTGCTGGTTAATTAAATTTCTAAATATGTTTTTATTGTTTTCTAGATGTCTTCAAATTTACGACTAAAAGGAGAATAGCTGTACTGTTTTTTAATTTCGTTTTACATGGACCCCAAGGAAGAACAGTTTTATCATGCTAAAATTCTGAGTGGGCTTTTCAGTTATTCACTAAATTGTCGAATTTGTAAGTACTCTTCTATCTTGTATGTATTGTTGTTTAACATTGTGATTCTTTCAGGTATGGATTTTTTATAAGTGAAATTTTTTAAAAATTGATATAATAATATCGATAGAAAGTATGTTTCTTAAGATCAATGGACAGATCAACCATGTCAACCACAAACGGGTAATTGTCCGACGTAACTTTTTGCCTAATTTTACAAAAATTGACATATATTTTCATTAACTATGTCGATGATGGGAGCTTAGTTATATTTCTTAAAGGATTATGTAAAACATATTTGCAACAGTTGAATTAAGGATGCATGTATATATATATTAAACATGTTCTATAAAAAGATTATTTTTCAGTACAAAGCAAATGGGAGAGGTCCTCGAAAGGTACAACAAAGAGTTGTTGATCTTCGTTTGATCACTTACAACTTTACGAATTTATAACTTTCTTATTTCTATCGGATTTTCCTCAAAGTTTAATTGATCTGTGTCTCTAGTCTCTTTTTTCCCTTCTATCAAAACCAGCATATAGTGGACTTTCCCTTTAACGAGGAGTAGCCGAGTTGAAAGACTATGATGCAAACACATGTATTGACTGCTAATTATTTGTCAAAAGCGGAAATTTCGATATTTTATGTTCCTTGACTTTGTCTCGGGGATTAGACAGAATTGAAATAATAATAATTTTTTAAAGTCCACTCCAAATTTTATCAAGTTAAATTTGAAATAGAAATTCTTTTTGCCCAATTGATCGTGAGCCCGGCAGCCACTGAGCAGCGCCAGATCGACGTTGCTCTATCCCTATTGTTGAATTGAACGCCAAACGATGTAGCACCGCCAACTCCCGTCTTTTAACGTCTTTTGGTATGACGCGGCCGGGGTTCGAACCCACGACCTCCGGTTGTGAGGCGGACGCTCTACTGACTGATCCAACACATCTTATTGCAGTAGTTTCATTCATTTCGCCACGAAGTATAATCTTGATACTCACATATGTTAGCCACACATTAGTCTTCAGCTGCTGTAACCTTTCATCCTGGATAATATTAAAAGATATCAATAATAATGAAATGATGATTGGGTTTCATTAGCAAAGGGTATAGTCACAGCTCTTCTTGCAGGCCGTGCAATTGACATTACCCGTCAATTGCCAGGTCTTCATTTGACACCTGGGTGGAGAGTGGCCAATATGGATTAATGCCTTGACAGAGTACAGTACTGCCGGGTTGGGATTCGAACCCTCAACCCTTGGGTCACTATACCACGACATCTCTATATCAAACTCTGTATTAAAGCCTCAATTTAAGTCTCATTACACGTACTTGAACATGATGGCCCGAATTCACAAAGCAAGGTTTGAGCTCAGACCAAGGTTTGAGCTCAAACCTCCTTTTGTTTCGCCAAACCTCCTTTTATTCTTTACAAACCAGGTTTGTAAAAAAAACGCGTAAAACGCGTCATATGACGTACGCAAACCAAGGTTTGTCGACAAACCTCCTTTGTTATATTCCTTTGTTATATTCAACGAATTGCTGATAGCCCCCAGGCCGCGGATCCACGGGGGGGGGGGGGGGCCCCGACGGGCATGGTCATACTCACAGTTATTTAAATCAAGAAATATTTATGATATGCTCAACACATTTTCGTCGCGGATAAACGAATGTTGTAGCGAAGCAAACATACCTTAATTCATATTTCATAGAATTAGGGGTTAATAATAAGTGATGAAATAGTAAAACAAAACACTTTTCAAATGATCGAAAGCCATATCAAAAGTTTGTTGTGCCCGGTCCCCAAAAAAGCCTAGATGAAGGGAAGCTTGAAATATTTTAATGTTTTAGAATTATATTAGATTTAGAATATTCATAGAGTTATGACAGCTAGAGTCACATTCCAGCAATATTCAACCAAAGCACTTGCTTTATATCCGTGAATTATGAAAACCTTAGAATCAATAATAATGGTTATAATAATATTTTTTTTCTCTCTTATCCTCAAGCGAGGTTTTTATTTTCATAAATTCAATACATATTTACATTAATAACTCAATGAATGAGTAAAACATAACATAGGCTAAACAAAATTAAAGTATATTCACCAATTCTTCCAGCTTAGTATTAAAAATCTTAAAAATAATCTTAGCAACGACTTGAATTAACAAAAAAAGTATGTGGGTAATAAACAGAACCCTTAACAATCTTCTTAACGTAACATTAATAAATTGCATATTGTGCATAATTTAATATAATGTTCAGGAGAGAATATTTATTTTTTCAATGTCCTTACCTACAACTAATATCTTTTGGTCTATATGTATTTATTTTTGGAATAGGTTAAATATCAAATTACATATTATTTTCCAAAACAAAGTCACATCCTTGCAATATAACATAAAGTGAAAACTTTTCATAATAATAATAATTATAATAATGATACAAATTATCATACAGATAATAATAATGTTACGAATATAATTATAATAATAATAGCATTTATATCCTGCATCAAAAATTTGTTGGCTTTTGATTGGTTGA
>JAVYIG010010790.1:0-66190 GCA_035222895.1 Strongylocentrotus droebachiensis
CTTTTCTCAGCCAGTTTTTATTCTAGATTCTCATAAATACTCGTTATATAATTGATTTGATATTGAAAATATAATTTGGAAGAAGTAATTAGAGAGGGAATAATAGAGCACATAGGCTCCAAAGGTATGACGGTATCCTAAGAAAAGACTATGGATCGACTATGGAAAACGGTGTGTAACATTATTATCTCTCTTATTTATATGTTATAGTTTAATGATTTGTGATTTAATGTTTATATTCAGCTTTTTAAAATTTCTGTATAATTTGTATTATCACTTTTTTACATTTGCATTTCGCATCCCAGAGAATTACGTACCGAACTCGTCTATATTTTTCTCAAAATGATAGTGAAACTAATCGTACATTTTGCGGCCCATGGAATAGCAACAAACTGACTTGTGATGGCGCTTTACAGCAATTAAAAAGATATGACGGGTTCGGAGCAGTGACAACTTATTGTCGCGGAAGTTGTCGCTCATCTTGGCAAAGACGGCTTCGTGAAACACTTTGCTGACAAGTTGCGTGACAGTGGCGAGATGTCGTTGATCTTGTAGTTATGACGGTTTCGAGAAACGGCCCCCTGGCAACAACTAATGTATGCAGTTTGGATTCTGTCCATTGAAATACTATTATCCTTATCAGGTGAATGAAATATTTTGTATCGAGGCACTTCACAAAGACGTATGCATTAAATTTGGTTACATTACGAAAATTGCCTAATGGCATTGCAAATGCAATACCCTCCGTAGAGATACGTACGCATTCACCGAAAAGCGAAACCACGTATTGTATCGAGGGCGGTCTGTGTGCGACGGCCGTAAATCTGAGTGCTCTGCGTCCGCGAAGGTCTGTCCGTTGCTGAGCGAAAACTTGCTATTCTTGCGTGCGCTCTAACTGCCACATTCCATGACGGATTTCTTTTGAATTTTGTATGGAGGCGTATCTTGGTATAATCTACACACCTATAACGTTTGGTGATGCTGCCCCCAGTATTCTGTCTTCTATAGGATGAAAGGCCATATTTTTGTGGATGGATTGTGTGCGCTCTTTAGGCCACATTTCTCAAGGGGTTTTTGTTCAAATTTTGAACAAAGGTATAATCTACAAGCTTATAGATTTTGGTGATGCTGCCTTCAGTATTCCGTCTTTTATAGGGTCAAAGGTCATATTTTGATAGATGTCTTGAGTGCACTCTAGTGTGCGGTCTGATTGCATCATTCCTTGATGGATTTCTTTCAACTTTTGTATGAAGCTGTATCTTGGTATAATCTACACACCTATAACTTTGGGTAATGCTGCCCCCAGTGTTCCGTCTTCTATTGGGTAAAAGGCCATATTTTTGTGGATGGATTGTGTGCGCTCTATAGGCCACATTTCTCAAGGGGTTTTTGTTCAAATTTTGAACAAAGGTATAATCTACAAGCTTATAGATTTTGGTGATGCTGCCTTCAGTATTCCGTCTTTTATAGGGTCAAAGGTCATATTTTGATAGATGTCTTGAGTGCACTCTAGTGTGCGGTCTGATTGCATCATTCCTTGATGGATTTCTTTCAACTTTTGTATGAAGCTGTATCTTGGTATAATCTACACACCTATAACTTTGGGTAATGCTGCCCCCAGTGTTCCGTCTTCTATTGGGTAAAAGGCCATATTTTTGTGGATGGATTGTGTGCGCTCTATAGGCCACATTTCTCAAGGGGTTTTTGTTCAAATTTTGAACAAAGGTATAATCTACAAGCCTATAGATTTTGGTGATGCTGCCGCCAGTGTTCTGTCTTTTATAGGGTCAAAAGGTAATATTTTGGTGAGTGTCTAGTGTGCGCTCTGCAGGTCATATTTCATGACGGATTTATTTCGAATTTTGTATAGAGATGTATCTTGGTACAATCTACACATCTCTCTTTTGTCGATGCTGTACCATCCTTTATAAGGTTAAAGGTCATTTGTCCCTTTTGTGCGCTGTTACTGCCACATTTCTTGAAGGATTTCTTTCAAATTTTGTATGGAGGTGTATCTTGATCAAATGTAGTATACACATCTTTTAATATAGTGTTTGGTGATCCTGACAATAGTGTTCGTAGATTGGTGTCTAGTGTGCGCTCTGCAGATCATATTACATGACGGATTTCTTTCAAATTTTGTATGTAGATGTATCTTGGTACAATCTACACATCTACAATTTGGGCGATGCTGCCCTCATTGTTCCGTCTTTTATATGGTCAAAGGTCATATGTCTTTTATGCGCTCTAATTGCCACATTTCTTGACGGATTTCATTCAAATGTATGGAGTTGTGTCTTAGTACAATCTACAAATCTTTAGTGTTTGGTGATGCTGCCACCTGTGTTTCGTGTGTTACAGGGTCAAAGTTCATATTTTGGTGGCTGTCTTTTATGCGCTCGAACTGCCACATTTCTTGACAGATATCTTTCAAATTTTCTACAGAGATGCATTATAATATAATCTACACGCATATTGCTTTGGTGATGCTGATCTTAGTCTTGACAATAGTCCGAGTCACTGGTGGTGATATCTATATCATCCTTTTGTTTCAGGTAGGGGAGAGGGGATCTTTGTACCTCCTTCGAACATAAGGATGACACAAATCGCTGCCACTGCCGGGGGATACATTCGCATTGCGCGATTTCTAGTTTCAAACGAAAATGACCCTGAATATTGTAACCACCGCAATGAAAATAGAAGCACTCAGTTCTATAAGATTTGTCATGGTATCACATAATGATAATAGCCCTCTCTCTTTCTGCATATCTATCTCCCTCCTTTTCTATTTTTTTTTTGAATCTTTTTTAAATCTCGTCTTGCTATCTAGAATATATGTATCTCTCGTATTTCTGGCATAATTTTAAATACCTCTGTCTCAATCTCTAATTTCTCTTCTCTCTATCGCTCATGCCCCCCCCCCAGCAGCCCGTTTCCCACCCCCTCTCAGAAATGACTACACTCCCTAGATGTTCTACACAAATTCAGACTCATCTATGGGGAGGGGGGGGGGGGGGGGGTCCCAACACAATGCAGTTTATAGTTATTATCATCTCCAAAAGGGAGGGGTTGGTAGCCATTTTGGTGTAGATCCAGGGGTAGGCCGATCAAAGCCTGAAGGGGGTCCCTTTATTTTGATATAATTATACATTTCCTACTATCAGCTTTCCAAATCAATTTTATTTCCCTTCAGGTAGTGATGGCGGAAGAAGTTCTTAGTGATGCCCTTGTGAATGACCTTTCCAAGCAAATTAATATAAAACTTTATCCAGTCAGCGATTTTGCCGTCGACCTGGGCTTCGATTTTGTCGCCGCCAGCGCAGCGGAGGAGCTGGCAATTCACAAACAGTGTCCGCAGGGGAAATACGAGCATCTTCTACAGATGTTTGTCGCCACTCACGGTCGGAGGGTGGAAGGTGCTCAAGAACTCATCGATATTTTCAAAATTAAAGAGAAGAAGGACCTTGTCAACTTTTTTGAAGAAGGTGCGTCTGTAACTATCTCTCAAAATTTCGGTCATCCTGTAAAGTCGAAAACTTTTAGTCACCACTTTCTCTGCCACCAACATAATACACATTTCGGTGACATTTCGGAAGTGATGTGATTGACAATGGGATTGAGATTTTCATGGTTAGTGATTTAATGCTTGAATTATACTTGATATGCATTACTCATTCAACTCTTTTTGCAAAATTATTACAATAATAATATGGCTCAACTTTTTTATTTTGTTTTAAATATTTTGTTATTAATATCAATAAATTGTAATACAAATGCGAATGATATTTTAACGACAACTATGACCTTGGCGATGATGATACATACATAAACATTAACATAATAGCCATTTACATAAACATTAGTAATTAAAACAGAATACTTATTTTGCTCTCCAAGCGCAACACTGTAAATTTGTTGTGTAAAGCTGTGTAAAGTTATTCAAATGTTGTGCATCACGTGAACCAAGCCTGGTTTATACAACCTCGTTCAGATCCCATCATCACCAGCGTCATAGTCATCATCAAAATATATCATTCGCATTTTTATTATAATTTAGTTGAGCCATATTATTATTATTATAATTTTGCAAAAAGAGTTGAATCAGTACTAAATACTCATTCAACTTTTCTTGCAAAATTATTACAATAATAATATGGCTCAACTTTTTATATTTGTTTTTGGTCATTCATGAGTACTTGATCATGGTAATCAATTTTCATATTGAATTGTTGTTTCGATGTTTTATGAATTTAAACTTCAGTATACAGTCACCTCATGGATTGTAGCCATACTGATCCAATTGTGAATGCAATCTATTGGTCAATCATCATTGAAAGATCAATAAGGCATATTAATAATGGATACTACATATTCATTGATCTTGATATACAGCCATCAAAACACAAAATGCCGTGATTCAGTCTGGACGTAGACAAGAGCCTGGGCCGGCAAAGAGACAGGGGCAGACTGGGACTGGTGCGAGTGCCCGGAACAAATGGAAATTTGTAGCAGGTAAGATTTTCTCTCGATATTTAATTTCTATGATTTCAGCAAGTTTGTTTTGGTTTTATGTGTTCAATTGTTATCATTAAAAAATAGATAAATGAATACAAAATTGCAAGTTTAAAAAATGAAAACAAAGAAACATATGTGTATAATGTAATTAGTCCCAAGTGGAGAAACCAGCAGTGATTATTTCAAATTATTATTAATACCTACCCCCCCCCCCCCCACACACACACACAAAACAAAGAACACATTTTTAGATTTGTCTGCTTTTTTCTGTGACTGATTATAATTTGTATGTGATTTATTTACTTGTACGTTTTTAATTTTTTGTTGCAGGTCTTAGCTGCTTGGTTGTAGCTCTTTTGGCTATTGTGGCGGCTTGCAATAATCTAATCCCTGGTAAGCTGATATCAGTATAACACTACAATTCATCTTGCTTTGCTCCTCTCCACCGAGGTGTTAAAAAGGTTCCCCGGTAGGATGAGGACATATGATAGTCCACTTTGGTGATAATTTATGATAAAACTAATGTTATGTATTTGTGTAAAGAACATATAAAACATGATATTTCCAATGTAAGATTATTTATGAATCAAATCCCTTTAAGTTGTTCCCAAACAATCACATTTCTAGGAGTAACCTTAGACGACGAACTATCTCTCAATTGCCACCGTTCCACTATAACTAGCAAGATCTCAAAAACTGTAGGAATTCTTTGTAAACTTCGTGATTTTTTGCCACAAAAGGAAATGTATATACCTTATAATTGTCTAGCCTTACCTTATCTTCAATATTGTAATATTATTTGTGCCCATGCCTTGAGCCATAATGCATGGCCGTCGAGAGGATTTCTTTATGTTGGGGACCGAGGTAAAATGCAATAAATTATTGTAAATTTATTGCATTTTCTTTGTTTGTTTTTATTTATGGAAACTGCCCCCTATCCTAGCCCCCGCTACGTATAGTCATGGTTCAGTGAAAATGCAATGGCCTCGTAACTGTGAGGCCCAAGTATCAAAATCGTGTCGATGTGCTATATTAGTGCCCTTTTGTGGGGCATTAATCCTCATTACTGTCATTTATGACTTAAGGGCGTAGGTCCCCTAGTTGATAAGCATAGTAGCATACACATGCTTTATCAGTTACGCAAAACACACATTGTCAAATTATTATTCAATACATTCTGAGTATGTATACTATTATCTAGATCTATTATTTTTTTAATTATTTATACAGAGAAATGTGCTTCGTCGCCCTGTCAAAATGGGGGCAATTGTCATGAGCGTCACGGGGAGTACTCATGTAAATGCAAAACTGGTTATGAAGGCAGCAACTGTGAGATAGGTAGGCTTAACATATTTGTAGGGTTCCTCATAATTATCATTATTTTGTGTGTCCTTATTCCAGAATACAAAGCAGAAACCATGAGCAATGTTGAGTGTCTAGACATATTAAGGAGACACTATGCGATGGCTTTGGCAACAACCGTCCTTCAGTTTACATATTTGACCAAATCAGGAATATTTTGCTATATATTTTTGTTCGCGTGTTTTTCTGTTTCTTCCCACAGAACTGGGAAAATGTGTATCGTCACCCTGTCGAAATGGAGGCACTTGTCACGAGCTTCAAGGGGCGTATTCATGTACATGCAGAACTGGCTATGGAGACAGCAATTGCGGAACAGGTAGGCATATATGCAGGGTTTTATTCCATGTAGTGTGATATTTAAAAAAAATAACATTACAATTAAAAATGAAAAAGTTTTAACAAAAACAATGACACAAATTTCTCCCCTTATTTCAACAAATCTGAAGAAGTTATTTGGTTTAGAGGGATATAGAGACATATCAACTGGTAAGAACTGAAGAAAAAAATTTGGCTATGTTGAAGACAACTTGATACATTTCTATGACCATTCACATCGAAATAATATAACTGTTCGTATGGAAAAAGAAATGAAATACTCTTATACGATGAAGTTTCAATTAAAAATGAAATATTTATCATTAATTTGTGTGTATTTATTCCAGAATACATAGCAGAAACCTACAGCCTCGAAGAGTGTCAAGACACATTACGCAGACACTATGAGACACATCTCTTTAACATTCACATCAAGCCGTGGGATCCATACCATGACGTGGACCTAGAGAAGCTTTACACAACTTTCAGCCTCTACAAAGAAGACAAGAATAATATTCCGGACAGGCCCTTACAGAAGTTAACTTTAAACGGATCAGTCAACGATATATTCCAGACTAAAGTTCGTGGATCGCTGCCAAAAAGAATTGTGTTGTTTGGGGATGCTGGCCGGGGAAAAACTACAGCTATAGCTAAAATGGCTTATGATTGGGCCAATAAAAAAGAAGACTCCCCTTTAAAGGATGTGAAATTGCTCTTTGTCTTCAAGATGAGAAACATGAATGCCAAGACAGAAATAACCGAAGCCATTGTTTCGTTGCTGGGGAAGAAATACGAGAAGTATCAAAAACAGCTCGAAGATTATATCGATTCCCATGAGAAGGATATTGTCATGCTCTTCGACGGTTATGATGAATTTAGTGGAAAGCTACATTGCAGGGAAAACATAGGTAACGTCATTGATATATTGTGTCAGGAGAGATGTAGGCGATGTCGGGTGTTGGTAACGTCTCGCCTCGTAAGAATAAAAGACTTCAATTCGAGAAATGTCTACTACTCCAAGATGGTAATAGAAGGATATTCTCAACAGCATGCCACAGACTTTATCGACAAGTTCTTTCTCTCTAATGAAACAAAAGGGACAGAACTGAAGAAATATTTGGAAGAAGACATCCTTACCAACGAACTGATCGCCACTCCACTTTTTTGCTCTATGGTGTGTTATTTGTGGAATGATGGCTATATTCATGGAAACTTCACCCGAACAAAATTATTTGATGATATCATGGAGATGTTGAGGACACATCTGAATGCTAAGGGTGAGAGAGAGATCAAGCAAGACCTGCTCAACGACATAGTTGTTTCAGTCGGGCAAGTTGCCTATAAGAAATTGAGCCACATGGACGGTCTGAATGCATTGGTGTTAAGTGAGGACGATTTTAGTGAAGTTCAATATGATAAAGTAGAAATCAGCTACCAGCTTGGTCTGTTAACAAAGAACATGAAGGCAGATAGCGACATCATCCACATTGAATTCTTCCACAAGTTAGCGCAGGAATATTCAGCAGGAAGATATCTTGCAATTGGCCTCGAGGAAGGAAAAATCAGCATCATTGGCTTTTCAAAAGTACCCTATTACCTACTAAACATATTTCAGTTTGCATCAGGGACATCGGTTTTGGTGTGCCGAAAGATTATGGAGTCTCTCTGTTATCAAGATATCATGCTTATGTTCAAAATAAAATACCTCGACCATCCCATCATCTTAGATTTCATCAGCGAGGCAGGAACTTGTGCAGAGCATTCTGAAAGGTATTTGACACATTTTTTTAAAGATGGAAAACTTCACCTGGGACAACTTACAGCATCAAGAGTGGTTGGATTTGAGAAACTTCCAGGATCTGTTAAGAAGAAGGTAATAGCATAGAGAGGGGTGAATGGGGGAAGGATAGATACGCAAGTAGAGGGGGAATTGGGGGAGAGGGAAAGACATGAGGAGATGGGAGATAAAGGGAGATAAGATAAGATAAGATAAGATAAGATAAGATTTTATTCGTCTTTCTTTCAAATGACATATAGAGCATAACATTGGATCATTACACATTTACAATGCAAAATAACAAATTATGGCAATGATAAAAACAAAGTTAACTAAAAGAAAGACGAGGAGACCCTTGTAAAAGCAGAGCTTGTAATTATTAGGGTCCCCTCTGAGCCGGATAACATGATGAATAGATATTTGTGACTACCTAAGAATACAATAGGGAAAAGGGGGTATAACAAAACAAAAAGTGTACACACACACAACAACAACAACAACAAAACGAGAGACGAGACTAGACAAGACGGGAGAAGAGAGAAAATATGAGAAATAATAGAAGACTACAGCACATCGACAATAGGCACAGCACACAACGGGCACAAGACAACAGGGGGAGGGAATAAGAGGTTGACAATCTGAAAATATTCAGTTAGACACATATTAATATCAAGAAGAAAATGTACATTTATAGTAATACATAATATATCTTGGCACCATAATAAAAAAGAAAGTGTGGGATAAAGAGAACGGTGAAGTGAAAGAAGAGAATGGGTACGAATCAAAAGTTTATAATAACATGACCGGTGTTGTCCACTTCTCTTAATTGAACGAAATGAATACCATACTCTCATAAAAACCTCATCAAAAATTTTAATTTCTAAGAAAAATATTCTATACCCCTTTAATTAGTGTATGGTAATATCGATATTTGAACGCTCTCATAAGAAACTTTATCATTTCTATAAACAATTTTATTTCTACGAATAATGGCGTTTACAGTGTCATTATGTTGCAACTATTTGATATCTGCGATAAAGATGACTGTTTTGTGAGGTTTTTCTTTACAATTTTCTATTCGGAAAACGCAATGAACATTAGATTTAGATAACAACTGCCTTTTTGTCGAGGAAATGACTCTGTATTTTTATACATTCATTTTAGGAATTCGGTAACTGACTGTTTCCAGTAGTATATAGAAATTCTATTTAAAAAAATTCCAACCATTACAAAGATCTTGTCTAGATTCCATTTTACTCAACATGAAACTTATAAAAGTTGTGTTCACTGTTGTCATTGTTATGTGTTGTAGATCACAACAATTGAGATATATGAAACGAACAGTGCTCCACACTTATTTGTGAGACTATGGAACAGCATGCATACTTGTATCCACCTCACACATATGATGATATCTCTGATTATGACACCGCCAATCTTACCTCAGAGGGAGCCCCTGTACTCCGTCAGCAGTTTAACCGTTACTCTATTGACACCTGCAGATAACTACGCGGGAATAATGGTTTTCCTTCCGAACCTCAGGGAACTCGTCATAAAGTGCGAAGTAAGAATTGGTGTCGTACAATTTGCCTTATGTTATATGCATAATTTTCGTACCATTCGTTCACCACTACTAATAAAAGGAATTAAACGTCACTGCAGTTTGCTTAGCATTGTGGGCGTCTGTAAAATGACCCCGGGCTGGAATGCTCCCCGGGGAGTGGAGAATGTGCATACTATTGTGCGCGGGAAACCTGAATCCAACGACCGGGGTAATGACATTTCTGTAAAGACATCATAGTTGTATATGTACGTGTATATATAAACCCATAATATAATAAGTAGTACAATTATTATTTATGTTGGAGGTATATACAGTATAAACCCGGAATATAATAAGTAGTATAACTAGACATATAATACTTGTTTGGAACAAGTATAGGTGGGCTGGTCAACTAAAATTCGAGACAAAATAGAACAAAAAGAAGCGAGATACTGCTTAAAAATTCTTAAAAAGCAATATCATGTAGTTTCCTGACGTGAACGAAATTCACCTTCTATAGGGATAACACGCAAATTAGGAAATTTCTGACATGAGGCCTTTAATCGAAATTTTCACTATGATGACGTCATCAAAATGAAAAATGGTGTTGACTGAGCTTGTAGAGAATTGTCTTAGCTACATCATAATATTATTGAAATTTGGAAGAAAATCGATCAATATTTACAGAGATACAATCAATGTTACATAAATATGCTGACGTCATTATATGCAAATTCGTATTTTGAGTTCCAAGGCCATTATGATGATGTCACGATATACTTAATGGCCAAATGAGACATGAAATCATATTTCCGACTCATACTCTATCTAAATATGAAAAAACATTGAAGGTCACGGTTCATTCCAAAGAGCTATAATGGATTTTGTATAGGCATGTTTTTGCCCATATATGCTATGTAATAAAAGAGCTCGCGCGCACGGACATTTATCTTGACTTGACGCTCATCTTGTTATTAATGGTCATAAAGAGATAAACATGGTATCAAATTCCTCGAAAAAATTTGAGAAATATCATGAAAGAAAAAAAAATGGCGATTCTATGTTGTGTAATGGTGTTACGCGCGAAAACGCGCGCGCATGCTCGTGCGCGCGATTTTTTATAAAATGCTTAAAATGACCTGAAACGTATGCAAAATAAATTTGAGACGATTTTGAGCATTTAATTTTTTTGCGCGCGCACTGACGCGCGGACGTACGCGCACGCGCGGGTTTTTTGACCTGAAATTGATTGGACTGATATTGACCTTGATCATGATAAATATGAATGAGAAATGGTTTTTGGTTATGGAGATATGATCATGAGATGATTTTCAGAAAATTTAACAAAATGGCGCCTAGATGACGTCATCAGTCAAGGTCAAGGTCGAAAAATTTGCTGTGTTTTGTGAATATGCCTATACATATGTGTTTTAATTTTTAAGATATTTGATTGAGCCATTTTCAAATTATCTTGCACACAAAAAAGTGGGTCGAAATAAGAAAAATAAACTAGACATAATACTTGTTTGGAACAAGTATAGGTGGGCTGGTCAACTTAAATTTGAAAACAAAATAGAGCAAAATTAAGCGAGATACTGCTTGAAAATTCTTAAAAAACACTATCATGTAGATTCATTACGTGAACGAAATTCACCTTCTATAGTCATAACACGCAAATTATGAAATTTCTGACATGAGGCCTTTAATCAAAATTTTCACTCTGATGACGTCATCAAAATGAAAAAGTTTTTTTTTAACTTGTAGAGAATTATCTTAGCTACAACATATTGAAATTTTGAAGAAAATCAATCAATATATACAGAGATACAATCAATTTTCCATAAATATGCTGACGTCATAATATGCAAATTCGTATTTTGAGTTCCAAGGCCATTAAGATGATGTCACGATACACTTAATGGCCAAATGAGACATGAAATCATATTTCTGACTCATACTCTTTTCAAATATTAAAACAGAATTGGGGTCCAGGTGCATCCCAATGAGCTATAATGGATTGTGTATAGGCATTTTTTTGCCCATGTATGTTATGTATTACAAGAGCTCGCGCGCACTGACATTTATCTTGAATTTACGCTCATCTTGTTAATAATGGTCATAAAGAGATAAACATGGTATCAAATTCCTTGAAAAAATATGAGAAATATCATGAAAGAAAAAAAAATGGCGATTCTATGTTTTGTAATGGTGTTACGCGCGAAAACGCGCGCGCATGCTCGTACGCGCGATTTTTTATAAAATGCTTAATATGACCTGAAACGTATGCAAAATAAATTTTAGACGATTTTGAGCATTTAAAAATTTTGCGCGCGCACTGACGCGCGGACGTACGCGCAGGCGCGCGTTTTTTGACCCGAAATTGACCAGACGGATATTGACCTTGATCATGTTGAATATGAATGAAAAATGATTTACCGTTATGAAAATATGATCATGAGTAAATTTTCAAAAAAATTCACAAAATGGCGCCTAGATGACGTCATCAGTCAAGGTCAAGGTTGAAAACGTTGCTGTGCTTTGTTCATATGCCTATAAATACGTGTGCCAAATTTAAAGACATTTGCTTGAGCCATTTTTAAATTATCTTGCACACAAAAAAGTGGGTCGAATTAAGAAAAATAAATAAATAAATAAATAAATAAAGGCGATTTTAACAAAAATATAAGGTGGTCTGTATTATATACAGCCCACCTGATAAATAATAAATAATAAAGGCAATTTTAACAAAAATATAAGGTGGTCTGTATTAGATACAGCCCACCTGAATATAATGTTATGTGGGAGGTTGAGACCAAAGTAAGCCTCCTAATGCCTCATCGTGCATCATTTTGCCATTTTGTCATGTGTAAAATTGTTCAACAGTCAAGGTGATCCATTTCATTGCATGTTCCCCCATATACCGTTAGTTTGCTTCTCTATTAAAGTATGATAAGTTGACAGAAAACATTTCGGTATGAGGATGGAGTTAAGCCATCACTATAATGCAATGTACAGTTTAGGAAACTAAGGAATTTTGTCAGTGTCTTTATCCATCTCCATGGAATTCCCCTTCAGGGCTATGATGATTTTTCAGAATTCTTAATTACGCCTGAATCGTTTGGAAGGCTATGGAATCAAGTGAACTCGTCGTCCCTTCTCAGTCGCCTAGTTCTCCCCCTCCCTGCCGACATCGGGTTTAATCTGAAGCACCTCACATCGATCCGTGTTTTTGAGACCTACCCTGTGATATCAGTGATGAACAGCCTCGCACATGTTTTAACCTTCCTGCCAAAGGTTAGGGAGCTGATTATTGAAGAGAAAGTAAGTCATGTTTAAATATCTCTGCTCACAATAAATTAGGTTAGGGGTGGGCTGAAAATATAGTAACCTTTTTGCTTCTTATTGTTGTTAACAGTTGCCTCCCCCCTCCCATCAAATAATCTTGGATTTGTCATAGCATCATAGATCCCTTTGTCTCTTTACTTTAAATTGCTTACGATACATGTAAGCGTTATATATAAACACTGTATAGGCCTGCTATTAAAAAATATATATAACAATGTACCTGATTATTATTATCATTACCATTAATTTAATAATTATGATAAAATGTACTATTATTATCATTATTATCATTATTATCATTATCATTATTATCATTATTTTAATACTCAGTATTGTTATTTTTTAAATTCAGTATTATTGTTCTCTTTCTTTCTTTTTTCTTTCTTCTTCTTTTTAGTAGTAGTAGGAGTAGTAATAGCAGGCATGATATCAGTATTAGTATGCATTAATTTTTGTTATCATCATCAACACCAGCATCACCATTATGATTGTTCTTGTTACTATCATTATTATTATTATTACTATTATTATTATTATTATCATCATCATCATGTTGAATTCGGTAATATATTTAGGCCTATTAAAGGTACTACAAAGTGTTGGTATGGGGTCTTGAATTTGGTTTAAATGAACATATTGGAACCATATGCGATCCTACAATATTCAGTGATCGTTGTCGCTGTTGAAATCAAATCTAAAGTTATGACATTGTAAACAAAAAACTCTTCATGTTGTATAACTCCCTCTCAAGGTCAGGATATTAATTAAGCTATAAAACAATGTTTCTTGACTAGAATCGACCGATAAGCTACTTCCGTTTGGAAATTATATATCACAACTACATATTCTAAGATTTTCATGGTCGTAGCTACGGCTGTAGGCGCTATTTGAAATTTATCAACATTTACCGGGAGCACCGGTAAATTTGTATATTCAATTTTTCTCGAAAGCAGAAGTGTTTAAGTGGCTAAATTTTCTAGTGCTTATAATACGTCCACAGGGGCATCAAAATATATCGAAATTGTAAAGAATCCTTATCCACCCAATTTTCAAAATTTCCCAAAACTTGTTAAAGATGAAGACCAGTAAGTGGTCATGCGATTGCATTGTGAAAGAAACGTTGTGGAATCGATCAGAAAAGGTTGATCATCTAGCATATAAGTATTGGTGTGTACCGCAAGGTTCTGGAATCATCAAAATGTTAAGAAATTTGGCCCAGTATTGGTAAAGTTACAAGCACTGTACACAAAAAGATGTATATGGGACTATTCGCGACACGTGCGCGACACGTGCGCGACACGTGCGTGATATCTATCAGGTCCAAACCAAATAGATATAATATTGTTTTAAATATATCAATAAGTAGGCGGTTTCTCGGCAAAATTTGTATCATTACGTATTAGTCAAAACACATTCTTTCACATGAGTGGTAATTAAGAGCTTCCATTTCATTTTTTGAGAGGGGGGCGTTTCCAAAGCTGGTCCTATAAGCCCGCGTCTCACTGTCCCGAAGTTGACATAAGATGGACACACGATGAAGGAAAATTTCAAACTCGGCTCTGATCGTAAACACATCGGCCCATATCGGGCCATTCGTGAGGGAATCTGAAGCAATCGTGTGACCGCCGGTGGATTTTTCAGGCTCCGGCAGCAACATCGTGAGCGATGGTAAAATCTTTCGCGTGCCAACAATTTTCCCAAAGACCTTGTGAAGGTTCATTGAATTCGTGTGTCCATGTTGCCCTTCGTAAGGCCCTCGTAAGGTCATTTAGTCGAATCGTTAACTTCGTAATTAGTGTGATCATCGGTGCAATCGGGCATTTATTGCCCCCGAAGACAATACGAAGGAAACAAGAAGCTGCCGATTGTCTTCGGAAGGCAACACGACTACGTGAAGCCCTCGCAATCCCATTGTGTATCCATCGTATTATAGTACGATGACATCGAGATAGGACCACGGTTTCAGCGAAGAATTTAAGTAGCTCAAGCGTTTTCCATGTGTCATTGTAGCGTTGATATATAACATGCCAGCCTCAGAGCATCTTCCTCAGCCAGTCCTGAACAACTCTGCAGAGCAGAGGCGTGTGTAACTCCCAAAGTTTCAATCACAATTCAGTTCCTGCAGAATGGCATAATGTGATGATGAGACAACCAGGATAAAGAAGGCAGCAGCATTGCTTCTTTTGATGCACCTCAGAGAAGATGATGAGCAACTCTTACAGGCCTAGCACCTCCCTTTACAGGTAAAAATTCTTATTTCATTTTGTAATTTCTTGCTATTTGCCTTTCTAGCATTCGACAATGTACTTATTTTGTTTTGTTTTCTATTTTTCAGGGCAGGGGCAAACCGAGACGAAGGAGGAAACCGAGGTCTATGTGCGTCAGGAAATGGCTGTCTGACACAAGCAGGGAACGGTATGGCCATTATAGCACTCTACTGAAGGAGCTGAAGACAGAAGATGAGAAGGCCTTCTACAACTACACAAGACTTTCCAAAGCCCTCTACGATGAGGTCCTGCGAAGGGTAGAAGGCAGAATAGAGAAGAAGGATACATGGTACAGAAAGTCTCTCTCTCCTGGTCTCAAGCTGTCCATCACTCTACGACACCTGGCCTGCGGTGGAATTTATCCAAGCCTGTCCTACAACTTCAGAGTTGCTCCAAATACATCTCCCTTATCGTTAATGAAGTCTGCGATGCCATCAAAGCCGAGTTTGCTACTGAGGCGATCCAGTGTCCTACTACAACTAAAGAGTGGACCGCCATTGCTGAGCAGTTTGAGAAGAGATGGCAATTTCCACACTGCTGTGGTGCTCTTGATGACAAGCATGTAGCGGTCACCTGTCCTTGGAATACTGGCTCTGTGTACAGAAACTTCAAGGGCTTCTTCTCCACTGCCATCGTGGCCTTGGTCGACGCAGACTACAAGTTTCTCTGGATTGATGTCGGCTCTGATAGTTCCAGCAACGATGCCAGATTGCCAGTATCTACAATAGGTCAGAACTAAAAGAAGGCCTGGAGAGTCCGAACAACATATTCAATCTCCCGGAAGAGAAGTCTCTACCTGGTGATGATGATCCTGTCCCATACAACATAGTAGGGGACAATGTTTTTGAGATCAATAAGCGCCTGATGAACTCGTTTTCCATCAGAAACATGGAGCACCATGAGCGAATATACAACTACAGACTCTTCAGAGCCAGGCGTGTAGTGGAGAATGCCTTTGGTATTCTGGCACACAAGTTCCAAGGTTTGCTGAGGACCACGAACCAGAGAACAGATACATGCAGAAAGATCATCACAACTTGTGTGATCCTTCACAACCTCATCAGAGTGAGATATCCAGCCACCCACGGCAACTTGATGGACTTGGAGGAACAGCACCAGAATATCTTCCCAGGGGCATGGAGAAATTACAAAGTACTACTGGATGTTTACCACGAGAGGGCAAGGAACACTGGAACGCAGGAGGGGAGGCAAATTAGAAGATACCTGGGACACTACTTTTACCTCAAAGTCTGGTTCGGTGCCATGGCAGGACAAGATGATCCTGTAATTATTCTCACAAAGCAGTGACAATAAAATGAATACAGAGACACTAACATTGTGATGCTGCACAATTTTGTTTATATGATGCATTTTAACTTAAAGCAAGAAGTGTGTGTATTTATTTGATAGACTACAAAATGTTCATTTAGTTTTATATGGTCTGGCAAAAGAGACAAAATGAAAAGAACTGTTATGTATATTTCGTATGAAGAAGGTGGATTGAAACTGATAAATGCAAAATTATTTTGTAAATCCCTCAAAATTGCGTGAGTCAAAAGAGTTATGGATGTAAATAATGAAGTGCAATGTAAATTACATTTTGATATCTTCCTAAAGAAGTTTGATGGAAAGAGGATTTTCGATGGAAACTTCTAATCGAAATATATCAAAGATCCATCATTGAATATGTTTTGATACATGTAATCTCAGCTTGGTTGTACTATAAGTACTACAACCCTGTTAGATTTTTAATTTTTTTAATTCAACCATTGTAGAATAATACATTCATAAAAAATTAATCAAAAGGCTATCTTTTTAATGAAAATGGGTTGAGGCTGGAAAACTTTATTTGAAAGATCTTCTGAGTGAAAATGGCAGCTTTATATCTTTCACTTAGTTCTGTTGTAGGTACAACGTGAGTTCGATACATTTGTGTTTAGATTAATAGCCTATTGTATCTGCTATCCCTGCAAGTTGGAAACAAATTCTGAAAGAGAACACATTTGAAGAAACAGAGGTGGTTCTAGATATGAAAATTAATAACTTTATGGTACAAAAAAAGAGTGACAACATTTTGCTATTTTCTGTTTGTGGGAGAAATATGTTGGCTTAGTGAAATGTTTTGGGGTCGAGACTAGTAACAAAATAATTTACACTTTTGTTATCTTTGATAAATACTTTATTTTTTTGAAATAAATGCAATGAACATATTTATACAGTTCAAGTTGGAAATAATTCATTACAAAAATGTAGAAAGGGTAATTGCCACAAAACAAAATGTAAAGTCCCTTACTACTTTATCATAGAAATTAAAAGAACTTGTCTGTTACAAAGAGGAGGGGGATGAAGGGAGAAGGTGACTGCTGCCGAGACCCTGGCCTTGAGATTACTGAGGAGACCTGGAACCCTCTTGGGACCGCTCTGGAGTTATACTTGGACAAGGACTAACATCTTTCTGGAATTTTCTCCCCCTTCCCATGTTCCCTCTCTGGTTGGAGACTCAGTGCTGTCTTCTTGGACCTCTGAATCCTCAGTTTCCTCTGCTTTCCTCTTCAGAATTTTGTATTTACCAGCCAACCTCTTCCCCTTACCTCTCCTTGCCTTCGGTGGCATGTTCAAGTTGAATTAAAGTTGAAATAAATTTGAAATAAAGTTGGAAAAAAATGTGTGTAACCAATTCCCACCGTCGGCTGAAGATTTTACACCATCGGGAGGGTGCAAAAACGCCTTCGTGACCTAGTTCGAATGCATCGTACTCTCAATACGACGTCGTGTAGCTATCGTGTGGCCTGCGGGTAAACTACTTAAAAATTCACATCTTCGTGTGGCATCCGTGTGTGGTTCGGGGTGCCATCGTGTGACCTTCTGTAGGCCTTGTACTTCTTTCGGCTGTTGATTGGCTGTTGACCAAGTTCGGGGCCATCTGAGCGCGAAATTCAAAATTATATATTCGTGTGTCCAACAGTTTGACGCGGGCATTAGGGATTAGGTTTAGGGCCTGTGGTTCCTTTGACCAAGTGAACTCGGGACAAAATTTACGGGTATAACTAAAAAGACAAATCTTCCCCGTCACCCTAGTTACTATTTCTTGTTTGTTATTGTTTTTTTTTAAACAGGAACTTGGTATACCGAAATGCAACACTGAAGCCTTCTGTAAGCTGTGGAAAAACCTCCATTCCTTACCAGACCTCAACTTGCTTTTTCTTCCAAAACTGGCGTGCCATATCCTGTGTGACTTAGAGCCACTTCGATCGGTCCAGGTCTTGGAAACAAAATCATCTTCCACCTACCTCCCCATCATCGTGAAAAACCTGCCAAATTTACAAAAGCTTCTTTTACACTCCGATGTAAGTAAGCTTACATTTAAAGAAAGCATACCTACCTACTAGTTTAACACGTTTTTAGTTCATACTATTCAACTTTGAATTGTGTGCTTCTTCTTTGAAGGGTTCAGTTTCAAAGATGACCCTGGTCTATTTCTTTATTTCCTGAAACATAATTGTAATTGTTTGTTAGTGTGTGTTATCTTTATATTCTTTGATTGCATTGTTATTTTATGATTTAAAGTTATTTATTATGGTATGCATATCTCTATCATAGAAACAATGGCCATTGAACAATTTCATACATTTTGTTTAGAGGTAATACAAAGTTTTTGTATGGGTCATACATTTGGTTCAAATGAACATATTGGAAGCATATGCCATTCTACAATATTCAATGATCGTTGTCGCGGTTGAAAACGAGTCTAAAGTTATGAAATTGTAATAATAAACTCTTTATGTTGTATAGCTCCCTCTCAAGACTGATATTGGCTTTAAAACAATATTTGTTTAATACTAAAATCGACCGATTTGCTATTCCCGTTTGAAAATTTTATATCAGAACTGCATATTCTGAGATTGTCATGGTCGCAGCTACCATTGAAAGGCCTTAAGAGCGCTATTTGGAATATATGAAATTTACCGGGAGCACCGGTACATTTTGATTATTCAATTCATCGAAAGCACAAAAGTGATTTATTTGATAAAGTTTCTAGTGCTTATAATACATCCAAAGGGGCATAAAAAGATATCAACATGTTAAAGAATTACTACCCATTCAATTTTCAAAATTTCCCAAAACTTTGTATTACCTTTAACGTACACTGTAAAAAAATAATAGTCGAAATAACTCAATAAAATTGAGGAAAAGAATTGCCTTATTTTTATTAAGTAAATATTACCTACGGCATCTTAAGTAGAATTTACTTATTTTGCTGAATAAATTTTTACTCAGTTAAATCGAGTTACATTAACGTAAATAATTTAAGTATTGTAATCATTTTAGATAATTAAAAAAAAGCTATGGTAGGATTACATATTGCACGATTTGGTACCCATCTAATCTAACAAGTAACATCCACTAATCATTCACTACTTCTATTTAAGATTAATCACTAACCACTAACGCTTCAATTCGACACATATTGAAAGGCTCCAAATTTTATATATACTTGATCGTAGTATCTTAAAAGGAAAATTGGTTGACAATTTCCTGAAATATCAAGTTTTTATTTGTTTTGAACTGGGTAACAATTAAAAATTGTCTTGTCTTTGCTTAGCCATGTTAAATGAATTAGTAAATGTTTTAAAGTCCTTACATTTTCATTCATTGTATTTAAAAAAGAGTTTAATTTGGTCTTAATGAATATTCATAAATTATGTAAATATTTCTATTACGCACTGCATCGGTCCTTACTTTAAAAAGATAAGAATAATCAACATAAATTCTTTGAGTAATACGTATAATTATTGATTTTGAGTTAAAATTACTAAATTAATACAAGCTGAAATTACTTAAAGTTCTTATGTATTTGATTTTACTTAAATATTCCACGTATGTTCTACTAAATTGAAAGTTTGAGTTAGCAAGACTTAAATTTAGTGCGAAAGTGGCAAAACTAATGTTTTCAAGTAAATTCTACATGGAAAAAATACGTAAAAATTACCAATGAACAAATTCTTTTTTACAGTGTATTTGCCCTGAAAGCGCCTATCCAAATATGAGGCATTACTTTTGCCCTCTTCAAAACTCTTTTTCCAGAAGTGAACTGCACATGAAAATAAATTATACATGATTTACACTCTCTCAAAATAAGAAGGCATTTACATTCAGGGATATCGAGCGATATAAATAAGGTGGGGTCTTCACCTCCCCGTTCATAACAGTCGAATTGTCGTGAAAATTGTCATTTAAGAGCCTTTGCCGGCAAATTATACATAAGTTACCCTAATTTTTATGTTGGGAATTAAGATACTTGCTGAACTTGTCTACGTATAAGGTCCAAAACCTGAGTTTCTAAATACTCTTGTTCACTTTTTTCTTGCCTTTTAGATTCCTGGATATCCAGAGGTTGACGTTGAAAGCGCACATAACTTTTTTGTCGACTTTTGGATTGCCCTCCGTATTCTCCTTGACCTGCGTCATTTAAAAATGAATGTTCTTAAGTCCGTTCCTGCGTTACATCTAGAGCCCCTTCGATCTGTGCAGACCTTTCAGACAAAAATCGAATCTCAAATGGAAGTCTTTCCAATACTGCTCTCCCGGTTACCAAATATTTCAGAACTTGACGTATTTGCCATAAACTACTATAACGGGAAGATAACAGAATATACCTACTACGATAAGGTCGTTTCGGTCATCATTGACGGATTGGTGAAGAATGGTGTCCAACTGAAAGTTCTGAATATGACCTTTAACCCGAGAAGGGACGTAAGCACTGTGTCACGTGACACTGTTAAAAACTTTATCCGAATGTTGAAGACGAGTGGCATGATGCGGCAACTCGAAATCATCAGTTTTAACTACTGTGTTTTCAAAGAATCAGATTTGATAGAAATCATTACAGCCATCAGAAAGTTTACGTCTATTATGCTTTTGAGGTGAGTTTGTAATAGGGACTTAATTACCCATTTTTGTGCAGAACTTTTTATCGTATTAGATCGACATTTTTCTCAAATATATAAATCAGTTTTTTTTAATATTTATGTATATGAGTATTCTTTTAGCATTGCTTGATCCACTACAATGCCTACATAGGAATGGACATAATTATAAATGTTTTGTACCAATTCAAGCCAGTTTATTAATAGAATTCCTATTTCCACCATTTCCATTATATTTTAAGTTTACCTAGTAAGTGAGGTAAATTGTCTTCAAAGAGAAGAAAAAAACATTCAAGAGGATGTACTTTCTTAGTTACATGTACGTTACTCGAAAAGTGTTTATCATTTCGCAACGATGTTAGTTTCGATGTACATCTTTGTAACTTAAAGAACATAACACTTTCTTTTCTTTTTCTATTTCTATTCTTACTAGGATTGATTGTAGATGGGATTCTGAAGGAGAGCTTTTTCGTTTCGCCCACCAACTAGACCAAGCACTAGAAGTGAATCAAGGAATTAAAAAGAGCGATCAAAGCGGGTCACTAATACTCACTTTGTTCCACAGAGATCGAGATACTATATTTGTAAGGGATTGAGTAGATAGAAGGGGTACTGGGCAGTGTGGGCACATCCTTCGAATGTGGAAAACAGAGAGGATAAAGATCTTCTTCGTGAAATGTGTTCCTTTTTACCTCTGTCAAACTGAATGCCTTTTTTTTCTTCTTAGAGGGACAGTTGATTATTGATATGCCATGTAAATTAGAATTGACGCATCAACTTAACTTGTATTGATGTTATTAGCTATTATATTGAATTTAATCACGGTAGGGTGGGGTGGGAATTAGATAATTTTGACCCCTGACCAAAATATATAGCTAACTAGTACATGCTTCTCCTCTCCCTTACTTTGTGTATTACTCTGAATTATTCACGGCTTTTGATACTGGTTTTTCTTTTTCAGATGCAAAAATTAAGGACTGCGGTAAATTTCGTTCTGCCCCGTTCGCAGTAACCAACCAGAAGGAGATATTTTTCTTCGAGTTTTTTCCCATTCTCTCAGGTCTGTAGAGAGACCTCAAAGTCGGTCTTTCATCTTCCGGGATGATGTTCCGCTGAGACTACATGTACGTCTGACTTCACTGAATCCGTCTCCTTGGAAGAGCGCTTCAAAACATGTTAAAAGACGCATTCAAGCAGGCAGATGTTTCTGTCTAATTTGGTAGATTTTCTGCTTTCGACCTACTTGCTATAAAAATACAGTGTGCAATCCGGTAGACTTAAGATGCTTAACCACTGATCTGTAACCGAAGGTCCAGTAAACCGAAATTCTTAATAAGATGGGTGAAGCTATATACGGTCTCATGAAAATTAATTTCGACTCGTTGCCAAATCATTTACCAACGAGACCAAAATCGTCGCTCTTATAACCGAAATGTTGTATGTGTGTGTGTGTGGGGGGGGGGGGGGTGGGGTGTTGAGCTCCCCTCTAGACTACTGTCTTAAAACTCCAACCGGTTATCGGGTTAGCCCGTGAGACTTAATTCTTGGTTCTCGATAGCCTTTAGTCTGTTTGGTCTACGCCTTGTAGACCCAAGAACCTTTACTCTAGCTATTCATCATTCGGCAACTTAGAATGTCCCGGACTGAAGCCTGCATTGTCATGATTGTGTATACAGTAGAGTATGGTTCCTCTGTGGCCCTAGACGAGAGTGAAGATAAACTCTCTCATGCAGGGCCTATTTTTAGTTTTACTAATCTCAGGTTGGTTTTATTCACCTTCCTTTCGCTAGACTTGGGAATCACTAAATAAAATGTATGATGATGTTTCAGAAATGTTGCGGGCTGTACATGTACGTATAAGGTGTTGAAGGCCTATACTGTTTAGTTACGTTAAATCTTACTTGAACTAATGTGTTGATCAGTACTAAATTTTGATAATTCGAAAAGCAGTTTTGATATGATCTGTATATTATGAACAATATATGTATTCAGAATGTATTCAAATATCATTAAACAACGACCTGCATGTGTATGGTTCGTTTATCTGACATGGTATTCAAGCATCACTGAGCACACTTTAGGATTCTGCTTTATATTGCCAAAACGATGCAATACAAGAATAAACAATAAATTGGAATTCTTGTATTCTAATTTAACTTGCCTTCTCTAGAGTAGTTTCTTAGGTCAATTTCGTTTTTATTTGTTATATTTGCAAGTTTCGTGTTTGTATACATCATGTTTGATTACTTTTAAGCTGTAAGCATTGCCTATTATCTGTAAAAACATACACACACACACGTAATGCATTTTTTCCACATGCACTGAGTTCAGCAATTCATGTATACAGTTGCAACTAAATGTATAATTTTATTTTTTCTGAAAATGTTACCACTTAATAATTTTCACTTGTTCATGCAATGCCTTATCATTCGGTATTAAAATGGATAATAAAACGAGGGAAAATTGCTGCATTTATGAGTTTTTAATTGCGATAAGTCAGATAATTTGGGAGGTCTGAGGATATTTTGTTAACGCTACGAATGGGTAGATGTAGTAGTGATTAATTGTATTATTAATTAGACAAAAATTGATTTTGAGTAGACTAGTTAATGCCCCCTCCCACTTGTCAAATACCACTTAAGTGTCCCCTTTTTATGGGAAAGGTTCCTCCTCTTACTTCAGACAAGTGTCCGTGTCCATTTTTTTATTTTTGTGTAAAATGAATTTATTGATAAATATATGCTTTTGAACAAATCAAACAATCATACACAATCGATTGAAATAACGTCAAAGCAGCTTAACATAGTTCAAATAAAACATGTTTCGTTTTCCTGAATAACAGTGTTTTCAAAAATGCATAGCTTTTTTTTGTACAGTACTTTTCGATCTTTAATCGGTTTTGGATTAATCTTTTGAAAATACAAAGAATAGAGACTTCATGAAACATGAGTTGGCAATTTTCTACTTGCATAAATGTTAAATAAACTGCGTATTTTGCATATATGATAAGAAAATGTAAACTTTTAAATATTTTGTTTTTCAAGTTATAACCTTTAATTAAACGAACTTGTCAAAAGAAAAATTTACATTGTAAAGTTTTCGAATTATGTCTCCAAATTTTAACCAAAACAATCTTGTGTGTTTGCATTTTACAAATAAATGGAGATTGTCGTGTAACTGATCATCATATAAACATTAGGGATTGTTACGCAATTTCCATTTGAATAAATTATACCTATTTGGTAATAAGTTGTGTAATATTAAAACTTAAAATTGAATTCTGATATTTTGTTTTCTTTCATAGCTTGTAAATTAAATGACCATATGACTTTCCAGTCGATTTGTTCTGTACTATTCAACATTTCTTCCCATTTCTCTTCGATTGGAGGTCTAACAATTGATTGAATAGACAACGTAAAGTAGACAAACTTCGACTTTCGTTTAGTGTTTAAATTCATTAAAACATTTTTAATGACACCTTCATTTTCTTCCTGTGTCGCATCATATACATGTATCCGTCTTAACATATTCTTTTCCAAACTTTGGGAATCGCATTTACTATGATGTAATATTCTTGAAACAAAGAAGCATGTTTTTTTCTCAAATCTTTCTTCAATTTCTCTCAAACACAAAAATCTAGAGTTTGTTTACGACATCATTAATTTTTAAAAGGCCTACATCAAACCATTTTTAAATAAATAATTGTTTTTCTTATGATTTCTTATATTTGAGTTAAACCATATGTCTTCACTTCTAACATTAGTACATTGTAAATCAATTGGCGTCTTACTTTCTACTATCTCTTTAAAGTCAAACCAAGTATATACCATATTCTTGTAATATTGGGGCATTTTTGTATTATTTCAACAAAACTTCATATCATCTTTTTTACTTTTACTATTTAACACATATTGTAAATTGCCTACTTTTCAAAAGAAACCATCAATTATCTTTTTCCACTTTGAGTTTTCGTGGGAGAAGTAATGCAATATTCGCTTTAATATAAAACTTTGTAACACAGCATAGAAATCAACCATTTTAATCCTCCATACTCATAACTCATACAAACCACTTTTCTTTTCTTTTTTCTTTTTTTTCCATTCCACAAAAATGTATAAATTAAAGAATCAATGTGTTTTATTACATTTTCCGGCATGGAAATTATTTGAACATTGTATATAATTTGAGAAACAAAGAATGATTTGATTATAGTTATTTTACCAGAAAAAGTTAAGCGTCTCGCTTTCCATAGACGTACTATATTTTCAATCTTTGATATTTTTGGTTTCCAATTAAGATTTATTAGGTTTTGTTCATTTTTCCAAAAATGAACCCCTAATATTTTAAAGGTACTATGTCCCATTTGCAGGCCAAAAAAATTCCAACTGCATTTGAAAGATAATACTAATTTAGAACTTCCCTAAAAAAGGTGGGGCTTGAAAATGTCTTCAAGTAGGAAAATAATGACTATTAGTTGTCAAATCGACTTTAGGGCTATAGAGCCCAAAAGTAATAGACTTGATTTTCAGACAATTGTACCGAATGGTCATACGTTTTATGCTGCGCAAAGATTCAATCAGTTTAATCTTGGCCATCACAAGAAGTGGGTTATTGATGTAGACAAATGCTCATGTACCCTTTACAACTCTTTTCATGTATGTTATTACCAAAGAAGAAGAAAAAGAAGGTTGGCTGCAAAAGGGACATAGTACCTTTAACATCAGAATAGGTCCATGGAATGCCATAAATGTTTTCATCAATGGTGTCTCCATTAATGTTAACTATGGAACTCTTTGATTTATTCAGCTCTAAACCAGAAAATAAACCGAATTATTCTACTGCTTTATAGCTTTCTTTAAAGATTTTGTGTCTTTAACAAAAATTGTTGCGTCATCTGCAAATAGCAATATCTTTATTTCGACTGAATCAAAAAGGGTAATTCCTGTGATCTCTAGATCGTTTCTTATGTTAATAGCTAGTACCTCGGCAGCGAGTAAAAAATTAAAGGGCCGGGAGAGGGCATCCTTGGCGCACGCCTCTTGTTATGTTAATTTGTTTTGTTAACCAACCGTTTACATTGAAACTGCTTTTAACATTTGTGAACAGAGTATTAACCCACCTGCAAAAATCATTTTTAAATCCAAATGTCCGTGTCCATTCAACATTCCTATAAGAGCCTTTTACCACCGCTGATACATGCCCCCTGAATTCACCTAGGATAATTGCCCCTATTCAAATCTGACAGGTGTCCATTTTATATTAACAAATGTCCGATTTTTGTAATAGGTGCCCCTTCCTTTTCAGATAAGTGCCTCTTTTCATCTTTGATGAGTGCCCCTTCTCACCTCTGATTAGCGCCTCCTTAATTTATTTTAGCATCGTGCCCCCTTTTTCTTCCTAATAAGTGCCCTACTTCCTTCTGAAAAATGCCCCTTCTTACACCTCTGTTAGATGCCTCTATTAAAATCTGATAGGTGTCCATTTTCCTTTGTAATAAGTGCCCTTATTCATTGTCACAAGTGCCCCTATAGTTATATCAGGTGAGTGCCTCTTTTCAAGTACAAAAAGTGCCCATTACCTTTTATAATTGCCTCTTTTAAAATCTGAGAGATGTCCCTTATATGTTGACAAATGTCTCTTTTCCTTTGCCTTCTTTTCATTCTTTAGGTGCCCCTTTTCATCTCAGTTGATTCCCCTAATCAAAGTTGAGACGTACCCCCTTTAAATTTGTAATAAGTGGCCCTTTTTCATCTCTAAAAAGTTCCCCATTTATTTTGACACATGCTCCTTATCCCTTCTAAATAGTGTCATTTTCCTTTGTAATAAGTGCCCTTATTCTGTTATCATATTAGGTGCCTTCTTCATTTCTAGTGCGAGAAGTGCCCCATTTTCTTCTCCAATAACTCTTGTTTTTACTTTCCCAACTGTCTACTGGGTTCAACTCCAGATTCAGCAGATTTTTGTCCCCAGTTAATAGTATAGATATAATGACTGCTATGAGAGGGATAGCAGGATGTAACTTTCCTGAGAGCCAATAAAAACAAATATACCTCGATTATTAAAGCAGTCTTTATATCTTTTATATACCGAATTGACAAAAAAAATCTACATAGATTCCCTACCATATCATTTTCTTTAGTAAAGATTGGTTAAAACATCACAGATAATCTGAGACACTGTCTGTTAATCTTCGATGGAAAGATGACTGAATGTTACAATCATTTGGGAATCGCAGACAAAGAGCAGTGTATGGTATCCGCGCTCGCACAAACTAACTTTTAACACGTAAACCAATGGGGATATCATCAAAATTTTACTATTTTCCCGATACCCGGAATCTGTAAGGAATCTCACTCATGAACTATTTACCGTTGTTCGTTTCTTTACTGGAATGGCTAATATCACGACTCCAAGTTCGACCAATCAGATGGCTAGATTTCTAAAGAAAGGTTTATAAAAAGTATTATCCTTCCAAAATTTCCGCAATAAACATGAGGAATGGACCTGCCACTCGATTCATTAAATATTTTTCACGCGTGTACGGTTCCAAAACGATTGTAGATTGCCCTCTGAAAGAAGAATCGTAAGAATAGCAGAATGGTTTTGAAAAAATGTTTTTTTTGTTGTTGAAAGTCATATAAAGTTCGTATGAACAAAGTGTTCATGAGTTTCTAATTATATCAATTTAATTATTTTGACAAACATACTGTAGGTCGATTCATTTTCTATAAAAAAAAAACGATTGATATGGGAACACTGGTAAAATCAATGTATCTCAGGGATGGTGGAGCATCGTTAAAAGGGAGGGGCACCAGCATAAAGGACACTCTGAAAAACACACCGAGGAAAAACCCACAAAGTATGAACACAAAGCAGGAAGAAAAAAAAATTGAGACATTGAAAACTCCACATTCTAGTTATCAAAGATCATCGTCGTCATTGTTTCTATCTTTACATGAATCTGGATGTAGGAACATGTAGTGTTTCCACATCATAATTTGTCGTTGTAATGTACTTACGATTCATTAGCAATGAACAACCATTGGCGAGCTTTGCAGTCGCCAAGATAAACTTTTGTTTAAAAAGTGTGCATATAATTTGTTAAACAAGTTCAATTAAAAGCAAGATCATTCGCACCCTATGACTAAATCTTTTAGGTCCTATTTTCATTGGACTTGTTATCAATTACAAGTGCCAAAATGCTGTTTCAAAAAATTTCACAGCCAATTGACAAATGCAAGGATTTCCGTAGCATATACTATTATCATATATTTTACTTTGTCACTGATGAGACCTTTTTATATGAAACAGGGACGCAATGGAAGCCTGCTGTTATTCGGATTTCATGCTATTTTATTTAAACAGTGCAACGGTGCTTATCAATTGTCATATTCTTTTCTTCTCGCTTGCCATTCTTTTGCACTGAATGCGTGTATAATGTGAGTTGTATTTGAAACTGAACGTGCATATCATTCCAAATTCGCAGTAGTTTGAAGTTGGACGATATGCAACTCAGCTCCAGCTTGATTGCGTCTGAAGCAAACATTAGGAGTAGATATTGATGAATTAATCTTCTTCCGACAGAGTTTTCATTATTGAAGGAGTCTCTACGTTCTCCACGTTCTCAACGCTCTTTTTGAATTTACATTACGACAGTTCGAATAGCACCTGACGTCTAGATTGGGTGAGATTGTATTGTGTGTTGATTTGATGGAGTATGACAAATTTGGGTTTTTAAACACTGAAGTGACATACAAATGTAAATGAGAAAAAACAAGTGTATGTGGGTAGACTATGTAGTATAATGTGTGTCTAAGTTTGTGAGAAGAAGTGTTAGAAGCTAAGAGGAGAACAGAAGGTGGTATATTTTTCTAATGTGGATGAAGCAGAATGTATATTTTACTTCTATTTTCTTGTATATAAACCGAGGCTTTAAAGCTAAGTAAGTAATAGATCCCCTCTTTCTTTCCCCCTCTGCTTTAGATCTTTCTTTGTTGTTCTCTTTTTATTTCCCCCCTCGTGTGTATACAGGCATTTTTGATCATCTAGATTTTAATGTTTTTACATATTAAAGGTAATACAAAGTTTAGGGAAAATTTTGAAAATTGGGTGGATCCTTTACAATTTTGATATATTTGGAAACCCCTGTGGATGTATAATAAGCACTAGAAATTTTAGCCCCTAAACACTTCCGCTTTCGAGAAAAATTGAATATAACAATTACCGGTGCTCCCGGTAAATTTTGATGAATTTCAAATAGCGCCTACGGCCCTACAGTGGTAGCTGCGAACATGAAAATCTCAGAATATGTAGTTGTGATTTATTATCATTTCAGAACAACATCGAACAATACAAAATAAACAATAAACAATTTTTATAAGGGCCGAAAAAAGCAGGAGTAGACGAAAACATAGGAATAAATAACACTCGTAGTTACACTCGGTACAATTCGGGTATGTCGCCACAGCAACCCAAAGTTTGGAATAAATGATGAATTGCAAGTGTAATTACGCCATCTAAATCAACTGTAAACTCGCGGGGAAGGGGCTTGGCCTTTTAAAATGTCATTCATGGTAGGGGTAGTGTGTGTGTGTTTTTTTTTTTTTTTTTTTAGGGGGGGATGTTAATACCCGGGTGAACCGGGAAGATCAAACTTTGCATTCTACCGACGCACTTTGAAAAATTACATTACTTTTTAGGAGGGAGCGCAGCAATCGAGCAAGGAAGTTTGTATTCAGAAGTTGGGGCGAAAATGTTACCACACAGACAAATTTAAGTTCCTTTTTCCATCCTCTAAATAGGTTATTCAGCTTTATAATTCGTTAATTTAGATACCTTTGGCGATTTCTAAATTTCTGGGGGGGGGGGGGGGGGTAAGAGCCCTCTTACCGTTTTTTCGGTGAGATACTCCGTCATTCCCTTTGAATGACCGACCCTCAATGAGGCACTTTTGCAAATTATTACCGTTATTATTGCTGTTGTTGTTGTTGCTGTTATATTCCTCTAATTTGTAGTAGGCTAGGCCCTATTGAAACTTGTATTTCACACAATCAAGCCTGTCCCCGGGTATTGCATACATAAGGAATCACAATACTGATAGTGTTCATGGTAACAGGTTGTTGTATTATACCCATATTTTTTCGAGGGAGCAGAGCATTCTTAATTCTTATACATGTAGCGAAACTATCGTTTGTACAAAATGTAGACGGGCTTGTGTACTGAAAAAAGAGCGGGGGCTGCAGCCCCCTCAACCCCCCGGTTCCGCCGGCCATGAATTATAATTCGGTTATCGGTTTTGCAACAGTTTGTAATGCAGCTTCTTCTTCGTTTCCTTATCTTCCGTCTTCTTCTTCTTCTTCTTCTTTTTCTCCTTCTTCTTCTACTTCTTCTACTTCTTCTTCCTCTTCTTCTTCTTCTTCTTCTTCTTCTGCTTCTTCTTCTTCTTCTTCTTCTTCTTCTTCTGCTTATTATTCGTCTTCTTCATTTACTCCTTCTATTTCCTCTTCTCCTTCTTCTTCTCTTCTACTTCTTCTTCTTCTTCTCGTTTTTCTTCTTCCTCTTCTTCTTCTCGTTGTTCTTCTTCCTCTTCTTCTTATCATTAATATGATTGTTGTTGTTATTATTATTGTCGTTGTTGTTGTGATTATTATCATTGTTGTTAGTAGTATCATCATAGCCGTTATCATCATTATAATTATGATTAAAGGGATTGTTTAACCATGCCAAATCTGAGATGCATGGCCCTTCGTGTTATCAGCGTCTGTCGTATGATGTAATATTGAAGCCCTAACAAAATTGCGCTTCAAAATGATCATGAAGTGCCTCAAAAAAGTAAAAATCTTTGACTGACCAGTTTTTACCATACTCATACTCAGATCTTTGTGTTTATGAAAACCATTGGGAAACGTTTTTTGACATTTCGAATTCCAATCATAAATATCTTGATAATCAGACGGGCGATCGGTTTGTAAACGTCATGGGATTCCTGACTGACCTAAATGTTTTTAATTATGATTGCAGCGCATGAGCTAAATCAAGGATTTTGTTTAGAATCTGAGACAAAGATATCCAATCCCTTTTAATAATGAAAGAATTTGCCAACATGTTTATCGTAAATTGTGTGCTAAACGCTACACTGGAGAGTCGCAAGATATCCAGAATATAAAACATCTTATAAAAACAAAACAAATTGTTTGAATTATGTTTCATATCCGGGTTCTTGACAAAAGACTACAAATTGGGGAATTCCCCCTTCGTGCTACATTTCCGGATTGGATTGACCATGTCAGTATGGATTAACGTAGTGATAGCCGCACGCGTATAGGCAGACACTACACGGAGCCCGTCGAGCCATGCATGCTGCCTAAGTTTACATCATTACTTTCTTTGATATTGGAGTGTATTATAACTGAGGTAAGATATGCTCGATTTTCACCAGGTTACAATAGGGAGGGGGCAAGAAGGAGGGAGAGAGAGAGAGAGAGAGAGAGAGAACAGTAGGCGGTACAAGATGGAGAGTAAAATATATATATATATATAGAGAGAGAGAGAGAGAGAGAGAGAGAGACAGGGGGAGAGAGGGAGAAAACGGTATATATAGGTGATACAAGATGGAGAGTAAAACAGAGAGAGAGAGAGAGAGGGGGTACGAGAGAGAAAGAGAGAGAGAGAGAGAGAGTAAGAGAGTGAGAGACAGAGATATGTGTATACGGGTAGTCCTGATTCTGTCAGTTCATATATATATATATACATATATATATATATATATATATCTATATATTATTCTTCAATCATCCATGTCCTCCTCCCTTACACACATGCCACGGAGATCGTGCGACCCCCGAAAATTCACCCGATGGTATCGGGGTAGAATGAGAGGTAAGGATTCTCTCCGGTTTAGAGTGGAGGGTGTGTTATTTTCTTAGCTTGGGCGCGCGACACGGAAACAGTCCAGTCAGTGGACTAGATGAGAGAGAGAGAGAGAGAGAGAGATGGGAGAGGGGGGGGGGGGGGGGGTAGTGCGGTAGAGAGGGGGTAGAGATATAACATGAGCACTAACAAAGAAGAATAATTCAATGATTATAGTGCATTTGGAAACTCTGGATCTTGACAAAAGACTCTATGAGATGGGGGAAATCCCCTTCTGGCCCTTTCAAATTCCCTAACTTTGCTTTTGCTCAAAGTTGAATTTCCACACAATACAGCTATGGAAAAGGAACCTCAGGCAGATTTTCTCGAATATGTACTTCATATTAATATAATTTGAATGTTGAAACCACACAATGAAAATAGAAGCACCCATTTCTGTTATATTTGTTCATGGTATCTCATAATGATATCATCTCTGTCTGTCTCTGTCTGCCTGTCTCTGTCTCGGTCTGTCTCTCTCTCTCTCTCTCTCTTTCTGTCATCTGCTCTCTTTCGAATCTCGTCTTTCTACCTCCCCTTCTAATTTTATGTGTATCTCTCGTATACCTGTCATAATTTTGAAAACCTCAGTCTCAATCTCTAATTTCACTGCTCCTCTTAATCGCTCATATCCCGTGCATCCCATTTTTTCCCTTTCAGAAATGACTTTCTACTCTCCCCTTGATTAACTGGGTATAGGACCAAACGACAATAAACTTTCCGCCTTATGTAAATCTAAATAACAACAAAAAATTATTTTCATCTTCTCCAAGGGGTTGGTGGCTATTGTGGCCCAACCTTCGAGTAGATCCAGGAGTAGGCCGATCAAAGCCCAAAGGGGGTCCCTTCCTTTTGATATCATTATACATTTCCTACTATCAGCTTTTCTAATCAATTTTATTTTCATTCAGGTAGTGATGGCGGAAGAAGTTCTTAGTGATGCCCTTGTGAATGACCTTTCCAAGCAAATTAATATAAAACTTTATCCAGTCAGCGATTTTGCCGTCGACCTGGGCTTCGATTTCGTCGCCGCCAGCGCAGCAGAGGAGCTGGCAATTCACAAACAGTGTCCGCAGGGGAAATACGAGCATCTTCTACAGAAGTTTGTCGCCACTCACGGTCGGAGGGTGGAAAGTGCTCAAGAACTCATCGATATTTTCAAAATTAAAGAGAAGAAGGACCTTGTCAACTTTTGTGAAGAAGGTGCGTCTGTAACTATCTCTCAAAATTTGGTTCATCCAGTAAAGGCGAAAACTTTTAGTCACCACTTTCTCTGCCAACATAATACACATTTCTATGACATTTCGGTAGTGAGGTGAATGACAATTGGATTAAGATTTTCATGGTAATTGATTTAATGCTTGAATTATACTTAAAATGCATTACTCATTCAACTCTTTTTGCAAAATTATTACAATAATAATATGGCTCAACTTTTTGTATTTCTAACAATTGTTATTGATATCAATAAATTGTAATAAAAATGTGAATGATATCTTAATGACAATTATGACGCTGGCGAAGATTATACATACATAAACATTAACATATAAATAAACATTTACATAAACATTAGTAATCAAAACAGTATACTTATTTTGCTCTCCAAGCGCAACACTGTAAATTTGTTGTGTACAGCTGTGTAAAGTTATTCCAATGTTGTGCATCACATGAACCAAGCCTGGTTTATACAACCTCGTTCAAATCCCATCATCGTCAGCGTCATAGTAATCATTAAAATATCATTCGCATTTTTAATCCAATTTAATTGAGCCGTATTATTATTATTATAATTTTGCAAAAAGAGTTGAATCAGTACTCATTACTCATTTAACTTTTTTTGCAAAATGATTACAATAATAATATGGCTCAACTTTTTGCATTTGTTTTTGTTCATTCATGAGTACTTTGTTTTTTATCATCCATTCATTTACTTCACTAACACATGATGATGACGACGATGGTGCTGAAAATGATGATGGTAATCATTTTTCATATTGAATTGATGTTTCGATGTTTTATGAATATAAACTTCAGTATACAGTTACCTCATGGATTGTAGTTATATTGATCCAATTCGCATGCAATCTATTGGCCAATCATCATTGAAAGATCAATAAGGCATATTCATAATGGATACTACATATTCATTGATCTTGATATGCAGCCATCAAAACACAAAAGGCCGTGATTCAGTCTGGACGTAGACAAGAGCCTGGACCGGCAAAGGGACAGGGGCAGACTTGGACTGGTACGAGTGCCCGGAACAAATGGAAATTTGTAGCAGGTGAGATTTAATCCCGATATTTAATTTCTATGATTTCAGCAAGTTTGTTTTGGTTTTATGTGTTCAATATTTATCATTAAAAAATAGATAAATGAATAAATAATTGCAAGTTTAAAAAATGAAAACAAAGAAACATATGTGTATAATGTAATTAGTCCCAAGTGGAGAAACCAGCATTGATTATTTCAAATTCTTATCAATACCTGCCCCACCCCCCCCCACACACATACAAAACAAAGAACACATTTTTAGATTTTTCTGCTTTTTTCTGTGACTGATTATAATTTGTATGTGATTTATTCACTTGTACGTTTTTAATTTTTCGTTGCAGGTCTTAGCTGCTTGGTTGTAGCTCTTTTGGCTATTGTGGCGGCTTGCAATACTCTAATCCCTGGTAAGCTGATATCAGTATAACAATACAATTCCTCTTGCTTTGATTAAGAAAGGTGCCTTAATCTTGTCTCAAGGGTTCGATGCCTGGTAAAATACATATTACGTCCTTGAGAAGGATTTATCTTTGCTCCTCTCCACCGAGGTGTTAAAAAGGTTCCCCGGTAGGATGAGGACATATGATATTCCACTTTGGTGATAATTTATGATAAAACTAATGTTATGTATTTTTGTAAAGAACATATAAAACATGATATTTCCAATGTAAGATTATTTATGAATCAAATCCCTTTAAGTTGTTCCCAAACAATCACATTTCTAGGATTAACCTTAGACGACGAACTATCTCTCAATTGCCACCGTTCCACTATAACTAGCAAGATCTCAAAAACTGTAGGAATTCTTTGTAAACTTCGTGATTTTTTGCCACAAAAGGAAATGTATATACCTTATAATTGTCTAGCCTTACCTTATCTTCAATATTGTAATATTATTTGTGCCCATGCCTTGAGCCATAATGCATGGCCGTCGAGAGGATTTTTTTATGTTGGGGACCGAGGTAAAATGCAATAAATTATTGAAAATTTATTGCATTTTCTTTTTTATTTTTTATTTATGGAAACTGCACCCTATCCTAGCCCCCGCTGCGTACAGTCATGGTTCAGTGAAAATGCAATGGCCTCGTAACTGTGAGGCCCAAGTATCAAAATCGTGTCGATGTACTATATTAGTGCCCTTTTGTGGGGCATTAATCCTCATTACTGTCATTTATGACTTAAGGGCGTAGGCCCCCTAGTTGATAAGCATAGTAGCATACACATGCTTTATCAGTCACGCAAAACACACATTGTCAAATTATTATTCAATAAATTCTGAGAATGTATACTATTATCTAGATCTATTATTTTTTTAATTATTTTAAAAATAATTCCATAAATTAGGGTAAAACAAAAATATTCCAACTATATGAGCGACAGTGTAATTGAACAAATTGGGAATATTTTGCTACATTTCTTTGTTTCTCTTTTTCTTCTCACAGGGAAATGTGCTTCGTCGCCCTGTCAAAATGGGGGCACTTGTCATGAGCGTCACGGGGAGTACTCATGTAAATGCAAAACTGGTTATGAAGGCAGCAACTGTGAGATAGGTAGGCTTAACATGTTTGTAGGGTTCCTCATAATTATCATTATTTTGTGTGTACTTATTCCAGAATACAAAGCAGAAACCATGAGCAATGTTGAGTGTCTAGACATATTAAGGAGACACTATGCGATGGCTTTGGCAACAACCGTCCTTCAGTTTACATATTTGACCAAATCAGGAATATTTTGCTACATATTTTTCTTTTTCTTCCCACAGAACTGGAAAAATGTGTATCGTCACCCTGTCGAAATGGAGGCACTTGTCACGAGCTTCACGGGGCGTATTCATGTACATGCAGAACTGGCTATGGAGACAGCAACTGCGGAATAGGTAGGCATATGTGCAGGGTTTATTCCATGTAGTGTGATATTTAAAAAAATAACATAACAATTAAAAATGAAAAACTTTTAACAAAAACAATGACACAAATTTCTCCCCTTATTTCAACAAATCTGAAGAAGTTATTTGGTTTAGAGGGATATAGAGACATATCAACTGGTAAGAACTGCAGACAAGAATTTGGCTATGTTGAAGACAACTTGATACATTTATATGACCATTCACATCGAAATAATATAACTGTTCGTATGGAAAAAGAAATGAAATACTCTTATACGATGAAGTTTCAATTAAAAATGAAATATTTATCATTAATTTGTGTATTTATTCCAGAATACATAGCAGAAACCTTCAGCCTCGAAGAGTGTCAAGACACATTACGCAGACACTATGAGACACATCTCTTTAACATTCACATCAAGCCGTGGGATCCATACCATGACGTGGACCTAGAGAAGCTTTACACGACTGTCAGCCTCTACAAAGAAGACAAGAATAATATTCCGGACAGGCCCTTACAGAAGTTACCTTTAAACGGATCAGTCAACGATATATTCCAGACTAAAGTTCGTGGATCGATGCCAAAAAGAATTGTGTTGTTTGGGGAGGCTGGCCGGGGAAAAACTACAGCTGTAGCTAAAATGGCTTATGATTGGGCCAATAAAAAAGAAGACTCCCTTTTAAAGGATGTGAAATTGCTCTTTGTCTTCAAAATGAGAAACATGAATGCAATGACAGGAATAACCGAAGCCATTGTTCCGTTGCTGGGGAAGAAATACAAGAAATATACAAAACAGCTCGAAGATTATATCGATTCCCATGAAAAGGATATCGTCATGCTCTTCGATGGTTACGATGAATTTAGTGGAGAGCTACATTGCAAGGAAAACGTAGGTGACGTCATTGATATATTGTGTCAGGAGAGATGTAGGCAATGTCGGGTCTTAGTAACGTCTCGCCCCGTAAGGATAAAAGACTTCAATTCGAGATATTTCTACTACTCCAAGATGGTAATAGAGGGATATTCTCAACAGCACGCCGCAGATTTCATTGATAAATTCTTTCTTTCCAATAAAAGAAAAGGAACAGAGCTGAAGACACATTTGAAAGAAGACATCGTTATTAACGAAATGATCACCACGCCCCTTTTCTGCACTATGGTGTGTTATTTGTGGAATGAAGGCTATATTCATGGTAACTTCACCCGAACAAAATTGTTTGATGAAATCATGGAGTTCTTGAGGACACACCTGAATGCCAAGGATGAGCGAGGTAGAGATATCAAGCAAGATCTGCTCAACGACACAGTTCTTTCGGTCGGGCAAGTTGCCTTTTCGAAATTGACTAACATAAAGGATCTGAATCCATTGGTGTTATGTGAGGACGATTTTAGTGAAGTTCATGATGATAAAGTAAACATCAGCTACTCACTTGGTCTGTTAACAAAGTACATGCAGACGGATAGTGACATCCTCATCCACATTGAATTCTTCCACAAATTAGCGCAGGAATATTCAGCAGGAAGATATCTTGCAAGTGCCCTCGGTAAAGGACAGGTCAGCAAGATTAGCTGTTCAGAGGCATATAACATAAAAGAGATCTTTCAATTTGCATCAGGGACATCGGTTTTGGCGTGCCGAAACATTTTGGCATCTGTCATTGATCAAGGGTCCAGGGTTAATTTCTTCAACATGGATTACCTCTATCCCATCATCTTAGATTTTATCAGCGAGGCAGGAACTTGTGCAGAGGATTCTGAAACGTATTTGACACGTTTTTTTAAGGATGGAAAACTTAAACTGCAACAAGTTACAGCATCAACCGTGGTTGGATTTGAGAAACTACCAGAATCTGTTAAGAAGAAGGTAATAGCATAGAGAGGCGGAATGGGAGGAGAGGGAAAGAAGGGAGGACAACGGGGAGATAAAGGGAGAGAGAGAGAGAGAGAGAGAGGTGAATGGGTAGGGTGAGGCGAAGAGTGAAGGGAAAGACAAGAATGGGTGCAAATCAAAAGTTTGTCATAGTCTAGCATAGCCGGCGTCTCTTAATTAGTCGAAATAAATACCTTACTCCTAAAAATTGAACGAAATATATACCTTACTCTTATGAAAACCTCGTCAAATATTATAATGTCTACGAAAACTATTCCATACCCCTATACTTAATGTGAGGTAGTTACTACCCTGTAGTATCGAAATTTGAACGCTCTCTTAAGAACTGTTATACATTATATAAACAAGTTAAAAGGAAATGTTATTTCTACAAATAATGTTGTGCTGGACAGCGTCATTGTATTGCAACTTTTTGCTATGTGTAAGAAGAATAACGGGGGGGGGGGCAGTGTTTTATTCAGAAGACAAAATGAAGCTTTAACTTTAGATAACAACTGCCTTTTTGTTGAAGAAACTGACTGTTTACAGCAGTTCATACAAATTCTTTCCAATAAAAAAAATGTTTCCAACTATTAGAAAAATCTAGTCTGGATATCATTTTACTCAACGAGCTCAAGGAAACTTACTAACACCCTTTTCATTGTTTCCATGGTTATGTGTTGTAGATCACAACCATTGACATCGATGAAACGAACTGCTCTCCAGACTTATTTGCGAGGCTATGGAACAGCATGCATACTTGTATCCACCTCACACATATGGTGGTGTATATTGGTGTTCTACAGACCTTCTCGCATCAGATGGAGCCACTGTACTCTGTCAATAGCTTCTCCACTGGTCTACATCCACCTGCAGATGACTACGTGCAAATCATGATGTACCTTCCGAACCTCAGGGAACTCATCATACAACCCGTTCGCAATCTCCTTCCTGGACCGAGCTACGATAGACCGATCATAACCGATCCAGAGGTACGGTTAGTTTCTGTTCACACTCTTCGTAATTTTTGCCCTGATGAGAATTGTTATTCCATAGCAACAGGAACGGCTCTTTTTGCTAATGAAAGCACGGGTCATTTTTGCACGTAATCAAAATGTATAATGGTGCAATTAGGGTGGACATTTGGCCCACCTAGCATGGGCGTAAATCCTTACGTAATACCTATTGTTCAGGGGGGATGAATGAATAGATCATCCCCCCTGAACAATAGGTATCAATTACAGATTTACGCCTATGCCACCTAGGCGTATTTGGCATGGGCTGCTGATCTGCTTCTTTTTGGGTGCAATTTATGAAAAGCGGCGTAAATGTGCATCCTTATGGGCAGGCGCGTACGCAGACGGGGAGGGGGTAGGAGGTGGGTTATAGGGGTTACCCCCCTCAAAGTTTTTCAATGGGTGGGTAATCGGAGGATACCCCCCTCAATTTTTTGTCAAATGTAAGAATTGTTGTGCTAAAGGATGACCCCCTACCCCCCCCCCCCTGAACGAAATATCGGTCGGCATAATTTTCAAATTTCTGGTACAAAAAAACATATGTTCTCCCCCCCCCCCTTATTCAGCGGCCGGCTGAGTTGTTGCAAAATTTTGCCTCAAAAACTGTACCCCCCCCCCCAAAAAAAAAAAAAAAAAAAAAAAAAAAATGTGCTCCTACCCGAAACCCAGTAGTGATTCCTTTCTGTCTTTGCCTTTATAAATAGATAAATAAATAGTGAGATAAAGCAAAAACAATCAAAGTCTAATTGGCTGTGATCCCTTTATAATCTGCTTTTCAATCTTTCTTTCATCCTCTCGTCACATTCCTCCCATTTCTCCTCCTTTCACCTCTTCTATCATCCTTTATTTATGCATATCTTTATCTTTGATTCGTCTACCATCCATTTCTTGAATTCCTTCTGCTATAACTTCTTAATCGTATTTCTGCCCTCTGTCGTAGTTTCTTAGTTTTTATTGATTTTTGTCTTGCATTCCCTCTTCATTTTTTTTTTGGTTTAATTCCATCATGTAATCATTACGATATTCTTTGTGGTTTCCCCTATCACCGTTTGTTTTCTTATGCAATTTTTTTAAATCGTTCTTCTACATCTTTAATTGTTTCTCTCCCTTCATTTTTTCCCTTCATTCCTCTTTTCTTCTAGGCCAACAATGTAATTCTTTATTTTCTGCAATTCATCTTCTCCATCTTTATGTTTAATTGTTAACTCTTCTGATGCATCCTGCCACAATTTTCCATTAGGCCTATAATATACTCTGTTTCTGTATTTCTCTTTTCCCTTTTCTTCTATAATTTGTTCTTAATATTCCACAATTCCACTTCTCACTCTTTCCATTCTTCCTTGTTTCCGTCCTATTAATAGGCCTATCATATTCCCTTGAAGTAGATCCTATTTAATACACTTTGTCTAAAATCCACTTTATCCACCTAGTGTTTTGTCTTTCCTAATGTCAGCCTTAATTCTTGTCTTATTATTCTATCATTAGAAAAACGATCGCAACTTCAAACTATTTTTTAAAGTACATTTCCCCACGCACCCCCATTGAAAAATAGTTTTAAACAGTCGCGAGAAGAGGTGAACAATTATTTGTGAGCGTTATCATCGTTATTATGCAAGTGTGGAAGAACATCAGATAAGACATATGCTCCTGAAAAGCATGGTTCTTCAAATGCTTTCGTATTCTAAATATAGCATGTAACAACATAAACATCGGGACGGGTTTTTATGCCACATGTTCGTGTAGCCCCATATACATTTTTCTGTGTACACTGCTTGTAACTTTTCCAGGAAGGCCAAATTTCTTATCATTTTGATGATTCCAGAACTATGCAGAACCAAAACTCATTTGCTAGTTGATCAACCTTTTCTGACCGACCCCACACTGTTTCTTTCACGATGCAATTGCATGACCAGAACTCAACTTTAATTCATCTTTGAGAGATAAGATTTTCCCAGCGTGTAGGGCCGATTTGAAAACACCATTGCAAAAAATTGGCCCAGCGAGCCGTGACCCTAGCGTTTTTTCAGCGCGCCGCGACCCGGGTGTTTAGTAAAAGCCTAGACAGAAATAACCGTCTGATATAAAACTGACATTTGTCAACATTCCCCATACACAGGCTGTAACCCTTACGGCTCGCACAACGGGGGGGGGGGGGGGGGGGGGGGGGGGGGGGGGGGAGAGATTGAGCCGATTTTGTACCACTTTTGGTACAAAAACTTTCTCCCCAGTTTTTGTTAATCTAATGTCTGATCCATAAATCAGACATAAGAAATTGGTATATTTCTTTAATATACAAAATTCTTTAGATATTGATCAAGTAATTGCAATAGCGACATTTTGTCTCAGAACCAGTGCTTCACGTATTCAAATTGTATTATATGACATGACCCGGCCGATACATTTCCGGGTCAACGTACCGAAAAAAAGCCAATCAGATCACGTGTTTGATATTGGGTTTATGAATATATATAAATATCACCGGGTGAAGCCGGGCTGACTCGTTGTGGCGTGCGCCCGTAATCCAGACGTAAATAATCATATCTGATTGATACACGTCTGTAAAAACCAAATTACACACACACACACACACACACTCGTACATGTACGTAGCTTTCGGACGTTTGGTAAAAAAATGAATATTCATTGACTCAAAATCAAGATGGCTGCACAACAAATCATGTTGATGACAAGTCTTTCTCGGATTAAACTTTAATTTAGGATTTAAATAGGCAAACTATCGTAATTCAAAGTACATATTTCTGTCTATGAAGCATTTCATTTAGCTATATGCCTAACACGGGGAAGGCATAACCCGTTACATCGTCATCTGATGTGTATCTCCTTGATTATACCAGGGACGTGATAGAAAAGGACTGGAATCAAGCCGCTCTAGCCCCTTTGACCCCATGCTCAAAGCCGCCGAAAAGTTATGCGCTAATCTACAACTGTTAATTGACCAGGTGGTGAGATAAAGAGCGCATGAAATGTCAGGATTTAGAATTCCTACATCAGAAAATCTATCACAGCAACTGTTTGCTGTCCCTTTCAATAATTTCTCTTCCATTGTTGAATGTGTAAAGAGTAGGACAAGCGAAGACAAACTTGTGTAATACCATCCCTTTTTCTAACTGCACAAATAAAATAAAAAAGACGCGAAAACACGCATTAGCAAACTTAAAGTTATCGACGATTGTAAATCAAGGATTAAATAACGGGACATTAAAACATACACAAATTAGCGCATTAACCTAAAATATTGAGTTTTTGTCAGAATGTAATTTGTCTTTTACCAACTCTGGCACACAAATTATAAAAAAGGCGGATTCCTTAAAGCTATTACAAAGTTTTGGTATGGGGGCATGAATTTGGTTCAAATTAACATATTGTAAGCATATGCGTTCCTACAATATTCAGTGATCGTCGTCGCGGTTGAAATCGAGTCTAAAGTTATGAAATTATAAATAACAAACTCTTTATGCTGTATAGCTCCCTCTCAAGGTCAAGATATTAATTTAGCTATGAAACAATGTTTTTTGACTAAAATCGACCGATTAGCTATTCCCGTTTGGAAATTATATATCACAACTACATATTCTGATATTTTCATGGTCGCAGCTACCATTGTACGGCCATAGGCGCTATTTGAAATTTATCAAAATTTTCCGGGAGCACCGGTAAATTTTTTTATTCATTTTTTTTCGAAAACAGAATTGTTTTAGGGGCTAATTTTTTTAGTGCTTATTATACATCCACAGGGGCATCGAAATATATCAAAATTATAAAGATTCACTATCCACCCAATTTTCAAAATTTCCCAAAACTTTGTATTACCTTTAATGTGAGAAATAGTTTGATGTACTATTCCCAGTACAATCCCAAAATATAAAGTTTACAATTTTCACCGAAATTTTGCCGGTAATTTAATATTTGTAATAAATGTGAAACTGGTGCCTGACCTGCAAAATTCCCCGAAGTGGAAGCGCGGCTCGGAGCATGAAAATTCAAAGCCAAGTGGAAAGTTACACACCCCATTGTTACGCTTTTGAACTCACGAATGCGTTTGAATAAATTACAAGAGTTTCGACTCCTTTCTTTCACCTCCTGCCTATGCAGTGGCTACAAAGCATATTCGAAAAGCGCGCAAAAACTTGACCTGCCCTCCAATCCCGGGGTCAACGTAGCATGCGAATCCTGATACAGAGCCCGAATTCGCCTGGAGAAGGGAACATAAACAGTACACCGTTGAACTGCGTTTACGATGAGCGTTTACGATGAGCGTTTCAAATCGCTCATTCTGCCTTCAACATTGAGCATAAACGCACCCTCATTCATCTTGGTCCGACCGAACCGAACCATTCCTTCCGCACAGTACCCCATAGGACGTACTTCAGTCTATGTATATAGGCGGTCAGAGGAGTCAGATGTAATTTCAGCAGGATATCCTTCGATATCAGAGACTGAAGCTTTCGGTGTAGTAAAAGCCCTGCTTTTATAGCAAATGTCTGCACTCCTAAGGGTGCACCAGGCGCTAAACCAGTAAGGGTCGAGCGGGCCTTGCCCCCCCCCCCCCTCAAAAAAGGAGAGAGAGAGAGAGAGAGAGAGAGAAGGAAAGAAGGGAAAGGTAATAAGGAGAGAAAGGGAAATAAAGAAGAGGAAGAAGAAAAGAAAAGAGGAAAAAGAAGACGATCGGGGGGGGGGGGGCAAAAGGGCCTTGCCTCCTCCCCCCCCATCAAACAAAAAATAGAAGAGAAGGAAGGAAATTGAAGGAAAACATGAAACGAGGAGATAAAGGGAAGGAAAATAAGAGGAAGAAGAAAAGAGGGGGGGGGGGATATCAGTTGCAATTTTGCCGCCAACAAGTTTTTATTTGGGGGGGGGGGGGGGGCAGTTGCCCCCACGCTAAATACCGGTGATTTACAAATGTTGCTGAAATTACATAATTTTCCTCACTTTTTAATAAATTATACTTTTTATCGTTTTTATCTTTTTTATCGGAAAATGACGTATTCCTAAATTTACAGTCAGGCAAGAAATATATGCTTATCGTTAGTTTAGAGGCCTACATGTCAGGGCCCGCGGAACGGTGTGGCTCGGGGGCCTCGAGCCTCAAAATATGCTCATCTGACCGTGATTAAATGCCTAAAACCCCTGAACTTCGGGTGGCTCTGCCCCGTTGACCCCATCTAGGGCCCTAAGGCGGACCCCTGGATGCTCATTTGACCGTAATTTATTGCCTAAAATCCCTGAGCTTCCGGGACCCCGCCCCCTCGACCCCACTAGGGGCCCTAAGGCGGGCCCCTGATTGCTTATCCGTCCATTAAAAATTAAAAAAGTCCTAAAACTCCTGAGCTTCTGGGGGCTCCGCCCCCTGGACCTCACGCCAATTAGTGTCCTGCCAGTGTCACAAATAATGTATCAAAATATGTTCATCTGACCGTAATTAAATGCCTAAAACCCCTGAGCTACCGGGGGCTCTGCCCCCTCGACCCGACCAGGGGCCCTACGGCGTCCCCCTGAATGCTAATCCGACTGTTAAAAAATGCCTAAAAAAAACCTGAGCTTCTGGGGGCTCCGCCCTCAGGACCTCACGCCCGTGTCCTACCATTGTCACCGTAATAAGGTATCAAAAATATGCTCATTAATTAAATGCCTAAAACCCCTGAGCTTCCGGGGGCTTCGCCCCCTCGACTCCACTATGGGGCTTCACCTGACCGTAATTAAATGCCTAAAACCCCTGAGCTTCTGGGGGCTCAGACCTTTGGACGCCACGCCAATTAATGACCTGCCAGTGCCATGAATAAGGTATCAAAATATGCTAATTTGACCATAATTTCCCCATACCCCCTGAGCATTCGGTGGCTTCGCCCCTTGACCCCCACCTGGGCTTTTCCCCTAGACCCCACGCCAATTTACGCTACGCTCTACCTGATCGTAAATACTTTCGCCTCCCCCACCCCCTTTTTTTTTTGCTTATTACGCCAATGCTGGCACCCATTACGTACCAATATTTGGCTCGCATGATTTCAAATTTGGGCCCCCCCCTAAGAAATCCTGGATCCGCGCCTAGGGTGCACGTATGCTCCCTCTAGTTTTGGGTGCAAATGTGCACCCCACTATTGGGTGCTGCTATTGTAGCAGAGGTCTGCCCCCCTAAGGGTCCAAATTGGTACCTGTATTTCTTAGTGTGTACGGTGGCCTGTAAGTCATGGTTTGTTTTATTTCCAACACCAAATTACTATTTATCTTTTAATATTATCTTTCCCTTTCTTATGCTTTACCTTTCTTTATATTATTCTCTGTTTTTATTTTTGTACTGTAATCTCGTTCTTTCTTTCATTACTCTCCCGCCAAAACACACTCACTTTCAGTTACGGTTCCTGGCACGTTCGGTATGGAGCGGCCTAGGAAGCTAACCGATCCAGAAGATCACATCGCGAAGATCTTCTTGGTCGGTCCGGAAGATCGCTTCCTAGCGCTGCTGTGCGTTCTCACTCACCGTTATACCGATCTAGCACGGATCGGTCTAGCGTAGATCGGTCCAGGAAGTGAGTTAGAATGGGGTCATATACTACGGTGTAAGACTTGCCATGGTACACTGTTAGAAAAAAATTACACAAGTTGTTTAACATTTTAAACAACCACAAGTTAACCGGTGAATCGCTCAACTGTTGTTTAAAAATTAAAAAACTTAAGGTTGTTTACGTTTTGAACACTTAGTTGTTTACGTTTTGAACACTTAGTTGTTTAAATATTAGAAAAACTTTTAAACAACAGTTGTTTAGTAATAAAATTGCACAACTCGGTTGTTTAAAGCAAGTTGTGTAAAATGTTAAACAATAATGTTTAAATTACTAAGCAACTGTTGTTTATTCAATATTACTGCACAACTGGGTTGTTTAAAAGGAGTTGCTTAAATTTTAAACAGAGCTGTTTAATGGTTATTACCTCATTTGTTTAAATTTGTGAAATGACCTACTGGAAAAACTCCTGCAATAATCACAAAGATTACACTGTAACATGTAGAGCTTGTTGCCAAATAACTTCAACATTTGTTCATCATGTTCATTTAACAGTGACAGACAACATTATCATTTGTCTCTTTAACTTCACCTAAACCCTATCGGCGAAGCCGAGAAGAACCAAGTCGTCGCCTTGCCCTTGTTCCGCCATTTTCATCTGCACTGCATTGCATGCTGCATGCACTATGCATGTACTATGTACGTACTTTGTGCATATCGCATGTGTGCGTGCGCGAAAATTGCAATCGCTTATCGAAAAAATCTATCACGTGATTTTTCCCCCAGGACTTTTTAAACAACTCTGTTTAATTAAATCTTTTAGTTTTTTTAATAAATGGTTGTTTAAGCCAATCAAGCACTGATTTTTCGATTTTGAACAACGTTGTTTACGTTTTTTAACAACATTATTTTAAACAGTGATATTTTAAACACCGTTCTAACTGTGTATTGTAGGAATTTGCCTGATGTTAATAACATTCGTATCATCCATTCACCATTGTCTTGATATAGTTAGGATCCAAAAGTCATTGTAGTTTTCGCAGTATTGTGAGCATCTGTAAAATGGTGCCGGGCTGGAATGTTCCTTAGGGAGTGGAGGATGTGCATTTTGTTGTGCACGGCAATAGCCTGAATCCGATGACCGGGGTAATGATATTTCTGTAAAGCGCTGAAACACATCTAAACCTAGAATATTATCATTAGTATAAATATTATTTTAAGTGGAAGGTTGAGACCAAAGTAAATCCTCTCGTGTGGCATCTTTTGTTGCCATTCTGTCATCTGTAAAATTATTCAACAGTAAAGGTCGTCCAATACATGTTTCCATCATGTATCTGTAGTTTGCTTCTGTGTTGAAGTATGATTGATTGACAGGAAAACATTTTGGTATGAGGATGGAGTCTAGCCATTGCAAATAACTATAATGCAATATGCAGTGAAGAAACTGAGGAATATATTATCAGTGTCATTATCCATCTGCATGGAATCTCCTTTTAGGAATTTGGATATCTATCAGAATTTGCCCCTACGCCTGATGTTTTTGGTAAGTTATGGGACCAGGTGAACGCTTCGTCCCTTCTCAGTCACTTAGTACTCACCATTCCTGCCGGCATCGGGTTCAATCTGAAGCAACTCACGTCGATCCGTATTTTTGAAACTGAGCATGTGACATCGGTGAGCATCCTCGCACATGTTTTAACCTTCCTGCCAAAGGTTAGGGAGCTGATTATTCAAGAGATAGTAAGTCACGCTATAAAGGGCAATCCAACCATGATTGTTATAAGTTGATTTGAATGAAAGCAGAAACATAGGAGAAACAGAATGGCAAAAGTTTGAAATGAATCGGACCAATAGTAAGGAAACTGTGAATGTTTGAAATAAGAGATCACTAAGTCTATACAAATCTCAAATTGGTCGTTTGGTCAGTAGATTGTGACGTAGAACGTGGATAACACTCCCATTTGCCGTGTACAAAAATATCATTAATTTCTGTTTTACTCGTAAGTTCCTTCTCCCTTTGTGCACTACTCATAATATATTATAGATTGCATAATGTTATAGGTCCTCTACAAAGAAAAGACACTCCAGAGCAATGAATTTTAGAACAATCTAAATTTTAGTCACTTTATATGTTGGAACAGATGGGAAAGTAGTCCCACACGGCTTATGCCGAAAGGGTGGGTGGCGTCGTGTCGCGTCGCGTTGACTTGAACGCAACCATTCGTCCAAAGCTAGCCCCCCTCCGGTTTGGCCGAAAGGGTGCGTTGTGAGTGTCGCGTTGACTGGAACGCGACCATTCGTCCAAAGCCCCCCTGGTTTGGCCGAAAGGGTGCGTTGACTAGTCTTTCACATCAGTCGTTTGTAATAGAATTTAAGGAATAGAAATTTAAGTCGTTTAGATTCAAATAATCAAAATAGATACAGATTAAAAATTAAATGAAACTAGTTTTACGTAGTCTTGCAGGTTAGGCGTTAAAAAGAGTTGAATCAATTAATTAATTAAATAAATATTCAAAAATGTCAAATAAAAATAATATCTATTTCTTTCTATGTATATAATTTATTTCTTGATGTAAACTAGTCATGCATAATAATCTTTACAAATGAAATAACAAATAAATAACGGAGTAGGCCTACCGCCTTAATGCACCCTTTCGGGATAAGCGGGCGGGGGGTGTAGGCTTTGTGAATTCTATACAGAGAAAGAAATGGATTTTTTAAAAAATAAATAAACGACTGATATGTAAGACTAGATAAACACATTTATTTGACATTTTTAAATATCAAAGTAAGTTATTCGATTGTGTTTTTTAATTATTTATTGATTTAAATCTTTTAAACGCGTGATCTGCAAGACTACGTTTAAACTAGTTTTATTTAATTTTTAATTCTATTTAGCTTATTTGAATTTAGACGACTTAAATTTCTATTCCTTAAATACTATTATAAACGACTGGTGTGGAAGACTAGTCAACGCACCCTTTCGGCCAAACCGGGGGCGTCTTTTCCCCGTAATATAGCCATCCTAGAATGCAATTTAATATTTGAATATATGAATATTTGCGTTGGTACCGTGAGGTGGAGATCAAATTCAAAATTTAATCGGCCAGATTCTGGACTAATTTAACCAGTATGTCGCAATGATTATGGACAAGTTACGACTTGGGTAGTCATTCGTTTATGGTAAGCCTCCCAATTTTGTTGCAATGTCGCTTATTTAAAATAAACGTAGCTTTGCATTTGTAATTTGTAAAAAAATCCTCTGGATGGCCATGCATAATGGCTAAAGGCATGGGTACACAGAAGATTTCTTATGTTGGGAACCGGGGTAAAATGCAATAAATTATTGAAAATTTATTGCATTTTCTGTTTTTTTTTATTTAATGAAACTGCCCCCTACCCTAGCCCCCGCTGCGTACAGTCATGGTTCAGTGACAAAGCAATGGCCTCGTAACTGTGAGGCCCCAGTATCAAAACCGTGTCGATGCGCTATATTAGTGCCCTTTTGTGGGGCATTAATCCTCATTCCTGTCATTTATGATTTAAGGGCATAGGTCCCCTAGTTGATAAGCATAGTAGCATACACATGCTTTAGCAGTCATGCAAAACACACATTGGCAAATTATTATTCAATAAAATCTGAGAATGTATACTATTATCTAGATCTATTATTTTTAAATAATTTTTAAAATAATTCCATAAATTGGGATAAAAAAAAAAATATTCCACCTTTATGAGCGACAGTGTACATACATAATATAAGCAATAGAATCAACAACAAGATTATAGCTGATTTTACAGGACATGGTGGTACAAAATTGTTTTTTCCTTAAAGCAACAAAATGTTTTTCCACCTTTTATCAAATGATACAAATTTGTTTTTTTTAACATAGATGTATTGCTCAAAAGAACGATAACGCATTCACATGCATTTAAACTAATTTAGTGATAGTACGCTACTTTTGCATTTGTTGGAAAATATATAGTATTTGGCATATAAAATATTAAAATTAAATTGAACTCCAACGTTTCCATTAAAATCCGAACAAGAAATTAATTTTATTCAAAGTAGCTTTATCCTCTAAAATGAAATGTTGGACATCCGCAATAAACCTTCTAATGATTGGGCAATCCCAAAATAAATGTTCTATAGATTCCACGGAGTTCCAAAAAAATTAACATAAGTCTGATTTCGAAATATTTAATAATTTAAGATACTTATTAACACCAACTATACGATGTATTATCTTAAAATTAAAATAACGGATCCGTGTAGATAAACATGACTTAAAGGTGAAATTCAAAGAAAATCACAAATATGTCAACTAATATATCACTAGAAACTGGTAAGCTAACAGATGGCCATTGTACAAGTTTTAGGTCAACTACATATCGGGTGATTTATAAAAAATAAAAATACAACCACCTTCATAGCAGCTGGGATCTACGAGAGATTCGCCGGAAAAATAACGATGTTTTAATGACGTCACTATATGGACCAATACTGCCCAAGCAGACGACATCCCATAAAGAATGAACATAATTGCAGAGCTATTATTTGTCAAATTATAATGAGTTTAGTGTATATAAATGTAATGGCATGTCAAACCATTCAAAAGTGGATATGACCCGATTCTGATAACTAAAATCTTTTGCTTGTAAATACACAGGATAGGGGTTAATTAACAATCAAAGAAACCAGACTTTCAAATTGAAAACCCCCCGGAAAGATATTAAGGACGGCATTTGTTCCCTCTTGAACCGCCGAACATACCGCGGTGGGTGCAGCTGAATATACAATGGCGTCTTATTTTGTTAACAAGCGACAAATTCCTTTATTTTTGTATCGCTGCATTTGTCATCAAAATAAAACCATGCGTGGGGTGTAGAGTGAGGCAATAGATTATACAAATAGCCTGACGGTAGTGAAGTAAGAGAAAGAACTCAAGAGAAGATGAAAACACAGGCACTGAAAATGTGTGATATGTCATGACATCGTCTGCTTGTGCAAATCATGTCCAAACTGTGATCTCACATATCTCAGAAGCGTTCGGAGAGCTTCTCAGGTGCTATGACGGGGCTGTATTTAAGCGTTTTGTAATTTATAATAATATTTACTTCGAATGTTTCCAGGCATTGAATTTTGATAACCTTGTCGAATCAAAGTTTCAACTTTGCAATAATGAAAATAAAGTTAGTTTTTAAAATCAATGAATATCTACTTTAACAGCAACTAAGGCAATTTCAGCCCAGTCTATGTTTGGGATATTTAACAGAGAATTCCATTTATCTATTGATTTAGGGGGAATAAAAACCTGTTGAATACTTATGTTTTGAATATATACCGATATATCCTCGTTACCTTCATTATATTTTTAATCATTTCCTCTTGAACTTTTAGGTTTGCCTCTGAACATTTAGGGATATTAGTTTTCCAATTAGAGGGAATAGCCGTTTTCACAGAATAAAATTGTACAATATTGTATTCAAACTTATATTTGTTTTTAAATTGAAAGAAGGTAAAATTATTACCATTTTCGTCAAAAAGATCGGATAATTTAATTATACCTTTGTCATACCATCGGAGTTTACGAATAATATTCGTTTGTCTACACGAATCATATTGTTGTTCCATATATGTTGTCGTCTGATATGGGAAGGATTTATTTCCGTATCGAGTGTTAAAGAGGCCCATGACTGGGCAACTTCCCGGATAAAAATGTTGTTAATCGACAATATAATAGAATCACTTTCATTAAGATTACTATACCAGCAAAGCTTTCCTCCACATGAAGCCAAAAAACGTCATAAAAACATTTACATTGCCCAACACTACTTTCGTCAAATAGACCTTAACTGAGGTAATAATAACAAGTCAACGAAAAGCGTAGCATCCCCTCGCCGGGTACAAATGGTCTATATACGTCAGAACAAGTTACTTCCATTAGACCACACTATTATATGACTAGGCAAGGAAGTTATTAATACCTGGGGATGTTCAAAAAGTTATTTACTTAATAGAATGACCCGTGAGAAAATCTGTAATAAACTTTATTGTAATTGATATGAGGGTTTAACAAAAGAATGTGGATAAAAGGATTTACAGAAGAAAATTAAACCATATATAATGTGTCAATGAAGTAAACAAAATCTTTATACCTTTTTACAATATATACGGTGTAACTTTTTGCCGATGGAAAATCACTTTAAGTAATCTAAATAATACAAAGTAATACGTCCAAGTTATATGCTTTATAAATTAAAATTGTAAATGAAACATGTAAATTTGGACTATAAGTAACAACCATGTACCATCAAACAAGATTCCATCAAAATCTACCGAACATTACTTAAGTTATCAAACGGAAACCACATTTGTGCATTCATAATTACTGTAGCTATTTCTCATGTACAATAATAAGCAATTTTTAATTAGCAACTTTTGCATATTAATTAGCTGTGACATTTGACCTTTGACGAACATACGTAACAACTTACGTTATTGAGTGAAGATCCCATTTTCGCATATATAATTTGGTATTTCCGCATATTTAATGAGCTATGAACTTCGACCTACATACTCCGAAATCGAACTTAGGCTGTGTTTTGATACCATATGTCTTCATATCAAATTTCATTGAAATGCGTCAAACATTACTTACGTTATCGAACGGAAACCCGATTTCCCCCTCATGTTTAATAAGCTATGACCTTTAACCTTTGACCTACATACTCCGAAATCGAACTTAGGCTGTGTTTTGATTCCAAGTACCTTAATATTAAATTTCATCACAATCCGTCAAACATTTCTTAAGTTATCAAGCGGATCTTTTGTTCCCGCATATTTAATGAGCTATGACTTTTGACGTTCGACCTTTGACCTACATACTCCGAAATCGGACTTAGGCTGTGTTTTGATACCATGTACCTTCATATCGAATTTCATTAAAATCCGTCCAACATTACTACAGTTATCGAATGGAAATCAGCTTTGTTACGGAGGGAAGGACGGAAAGACGGAAGGCAGCGTTACTATATCCTTTCCGACTTCGTCGGCGAGGGGATAAATACTGACAATTATATTAAAATGTATTATTATCATTATTATTATCATAGTTATCATTATAATTATTGTTAATATCGGTTTATTTTAATTCAGTATTATAATTGTTCTTGTTCTTCTTCTTCTTCTTATTACTATTATTATTATCATTGGTAGTAGTAGGAGTAGTAGTAGTAGTAGTAGCAGTCATAATATTAGTAGTAGTATGTATTTTTTTAAAACTCTTATCATCATCAACACCATCGTCATCATTATCATTATTGTTTTTATTACTATCATTATTACTATTATTATTATCAGTATTATTATCATTTTGAATTCGGTATTATACCCTATTCAGAATTAGGACAAAGTGGACCCAGAACGAATTGTATGTGTAGTACTATAAATTCAAATCTTCTCCGTCACCCAGTCACTGTTTCTTGTTTGTTTGATTATTTCTTTGTTGTCTGTTTGTTAACAGGAACTTCGTGAACTGAACGAGAACACTGAAGCCTTTTGTAAGCTGTGGAAAAACCTCCATACCTCACGTGACCTCAACCGGCTTCTTCTTCCAATACCGGCGTGCCGACGTATCCCGTGTGACTTAGAGCCACTCCGATCGGTCCAGGTCTTGGAAACAAGGTCATCTTCCATCCACCTCCCCAACGTCTTGATCAAACTGCCAAATTTACAAAAGCTTATTTTACACTCCGATGTAAGTAGGCTTACATCTAAAGAACGCATACCAGGTTTAACATGTTTTTTAGTTCACATTCTTTGTTATCTTTATTTTCTTTTATGGCATTGTTATTTTATGTTTTAGAGACAGTTATTTACTATGGTATGCGTTTCTCTTTCCTACAGAAACAGTGGCAATTTAACACTCTCGTACATTTTGTTGAATGTAGTTGCCCTGAAAGCGCTATATCCCAACCGAAGGCAACACTTTTGCCCTCGTCTTCAAAACTCTTTTTCTAGAAGTGAACTGCACATGGAAATAACTTATACATGATATACGCTCTCTAAGAATAAGAAGGCATCCACATTCAGGGATATCGATCGATAGAAATAGGGCGGAGTCGACACCTCCCCATTCAAATGGGTCTTGTCATGAAAATTGCCTTTTTAGAGCCTGTGCCGGCAAATTTAAAAAAACAAAAACTGACCCAATTTCGTTTATTTTGGGAAATAAGATTCTTGGCGAGCATGTTAGCGAGTTTGATCCGATACCTCCATTTCAAAATGCTCCCTTGTTTACTTTTTCCTTTCATTTAGGTAATTGCAAATGTGGATGACAAACGCGTACATACGTTTTTTCACCACTTTTGGATTGCCCTCCATAATCTCCGGGAGCTGCGTCATTTAAAAATGAATGTTCATAAATCCATTCATGCGTTACATCTAGAGCCCCTCCGATCTGTGGAGACCTTCCAGACAAAAATCTACTCTCAAATGAAAGTATTTTCAATACTGCTTTCCCTGTTACCAAATATTTCAGAACTTGACATATTTGCCGCGAATAATAATGACACGGAGATAGCAGAGGATGCCTTCTACGATAAGGTCGTTTCGGCCATCACTGACGGATTGGTGAAGAATGGTGTCCAACTGAAAGTTCTCAATATGACCTTTGACCCGAATTGGGACGGAAGCAAAACTGTGTCACGTGACACTGTTGAAAACTTTATCCAAATGCTGAAGACGAGTTGCATGATGCGACAACTCGAAATCATCAGTTTTAAGTACTGTGTGTTCAACGGATCAGACTTGATGGAAATCATCACAGCCATCAGAGAATTTACGTCTATTATGCTTTTGAGGTGAGTTTGTAATGGGGACCTCACAGTCAAGACCGATTTTTGTACAAAATGTTATATTTTATTGGATTGTTATTTTTCTCAAATATGTAAAATCTGATTTTCAAATATGATCATATGTTATGATTATGCGTACATATTCCTTTAACATTTGTCGACCCACTACAGCCAATGCCTATATTATGAAAGGACGTAATTATAAATTGTGTGAACCTAGGCTAATCAAGCCGGTTCATTATCAGGAATCCCATTTCAATTATTTCCATTATATTTCAAGTTTATCTAAGTGAAATAAAATGTCTTTGTCGTCTTTTTTAAAAACTTTCACTCAAAAGGTGCCCGTCTTCAGTTGCGTTACTCATCAAATGTGTATTATCAAGCAACAATGCCAATATCTTAGTTACTGTATACATGTGTGTACCTTTAAAATATAACATAATAGTTTCTTTTTCTTTTCTATTTCCATTGTAATTAGGATTGATTGTTGTTTGCATTACGAAGGAGAACTTTCTCGTTTCGCCATCAAAAGAAGCCGGACACAAGAAGAGAATCAAGAGATTGATAAGAACGAACTAAACGGGTCACTAATGCTGACTTTATACTACAGAGATCTAAAGACATGTTCTGTAAGTGTTTGAGAATATAGAAGGGGTACTGGGGCGCATCCTTCGAATGGTAAAAAAACAAAAGACAAGAGAAAGATTTACTTCGTGAAATATTTTTGTTCTTCCTATGTCAAACCGAATGCCTTCTCTATCTGAAAGGGATAATTATTTATTAATATGCCATATAAATTTGAAATTTACACATCAACCTAACTTTTATCGATGTTATTTCCTATTTTAATGGATTAAATCATGGTACGATTGGATGGGAACGACACACTTATGACCCCAAATACATAGCTTTCTCCATCCTACTCTTCTCCCTTACTTTTTGTATTATTCTGAATTATTCAAAAACGTTGATACGGGTTTTTTTTTTTCAGACAAATTCAAGGACTGAGGAAAGTTTCGTTCTGCCCCGTTTGCATTAATCAACCAGAAGCGGTATAGGAGAGAAGTTTCGTTAAACGAAGATTCGAGATCGCTCCTTATGTAAGGTCTGTAGGAAGACCCCAAATCAATTTGTTTTGTTCGGGAATATGTCCCGCTGAGACTAAATCTGGTTTTACCGATTCCATCTTCTTGGAGGAACGTGTCGATAGGTTTCTGAAACTAGGATCGGTTCTAGAAGTTTGGGCTTTTGATTTTGTTTTGTGTAGGGGGAGAAAGGGGATGGGGGCTTGAGGTTCGAGCATTCAATTTCTATATGCATATGCCTCGCTTAAATTTTTATATATATATATATATATATATATATATATAATGGGGGTGGCAGGGTGTTGAGCTCCCCTTTAGAATACTGTATTAAAACTTCCAACTGGTTATCGGGGTGGCCCGTGAGACTTTAGTCTTGGTTCTCAATAGCCTTTAGTCTTTTTGGTGTCGATCTTGTAAACCCGAGAACCTTTACTCTAGTCAACATTCGGCAACTTTGAATGTCCCGGACTGAAGCCTGCATTGTCATGATTGTATACACAGTAGAGTAAATGAATGGTTCCACTCTTCTTATGTTGCTCTATCCACATTTCCTTCCTACTCAACAGCGCATAGAGACATATTGTGATATGCGTTATATATCATTAGTATTATGAAGACATACTCTCTCATGGGGCATATGTCTCAACTTAACTCAGATTTGTTTTATTCGCCTTCCTTTCGCAATTCTAGACTTGGGAATCACTGAAAACTGATGTATGATGATGTTTAAGAAATGTTGTGGATTGTTCATGTACGCATAAGGTGCTGAAAGCCTGTGCTGTTTAGTTACGATAAATCTTACTTGAACTAATTGACAATTCTAAATAATAGTTTTGATATGATCTGTGTGACAAGTTATGTATTTAAATTTATTCAACCATCATTTAACAACGACCTAGATTTGTATGTTTCGGTTTAATATATGACATTATTCATGCATCACTGATGTTAATTAACATACTTTAGGATTCTGTTAACTGCTAAACGATGCAACAATAAATTCAATTCTTGTATTCATAAATTAATTTGATTCCTAATAGATTAGTTTCTTAGGTCAAATGATTATATCAGTTGTATGGATATTTCTTAAGTAGAACTTACCAATCAAATTTTTCTAAATTCGTTATATTAGTTAGGTTTGTGTATGTCTATATAATGTTTGTATTAGTTTTGAACTGTAAGTATTGTCTAATATCTGTGAAAGAACACACAAACACATTTTTCACTTTGTCACATGCACTGAGTTTAGTAATTGTTGTATACAGTTGCAACTAAACGTATATTTTTATTTCTGAAATTCTTCAACAGTTTTCCTCTTTATATTTTTCACTTATTTATACGATGGCTTGTCATTCTGTATTAAAATGGATAATAAAACAAGGACAAGTTCCTGCAGGCATTTTTAGTTTTAAATCGCGTTAAGTCAAATCATTTGTGAGGTCTGAGGATTATTTATTTGTGTTAACGTTACGAATGGATAGATGCAGTAGTGATTTATTGTATTATTTAACATGCTTTGAAAAATCGCCGTAATCCCTCTTCGGTATGATGATTTTTGGAAGTCCTGAAATAAATTTCATGAAAAAGGCAGTTTTCAAAGCCAGGTCCCCCCCCCCTCAAGCCTAATAGCAAGTAGACCACATACCCTCGAAAACGATAAGCATACAAGCCTATATGGGTAGAAGTGTAGATTAGTAGACAATACCTTTTGGTCGCGTGACTTTAAAAAGGACTATTTTATTCAAATTTCTCCATAAATATTTTAAAACATTAAGCTGAGACCGAGGGACTAAAGATTCCATTCTTATACAGTGCGACCCAGAAAAAACGAAACCGAGAATTATCGACGTTTTATCATAACTTAATCACAATTGTAATTAATAAATGACACATATTTGTAAAGCTTAGATCCTTCTCTTTCATTTGATGCAACTCATATGTCACGCATGAGTGATTAAAAGCAATTTGAAGGAAGGAAACCGACAAGTTATTTGGCGGGCAGTATCTGAATTTCGAAGAAATAAAATCACATTTCATACGACACCTCCATAAGGAAAAATGAGCCAGGAATAACAAAGTTTGGTTTGTTTGTACGTTGACGATCAGACAAAGACGGAAGACTTCATGCATGGCTGATTGTCAATGAAACGGAGTTAGTCAATTCCGTTTGTTGCTACGGCAGGCAGCCAGTGAACACGAATCAAATGATGGAAATGCGAACATCACTTTAAAGATTGCTTGCCTTTGGGCGGCAAAAATCAGAAAATAGAAGATAACATGAATTCAGAAAAACGGAGAGGAGAAACATGAAGAATAGAAGTAAAAAAGGAATAAATAAAAGTACATGTACATCAATAAATATAAATTAAAGAGTTATCATTAAAGATAATATACGAATACAAAAATAGAAATGAAAATATTCTTTTCATAACATTGTTGACGTTTGATATTGCAAGTATTTGTATTGTTGCTTAGAAAAATGATATATAAAACTACAATTATGGCATTCCTTTGACAAGTGCCCCTTTTCATTCACATAACCCAAGTTATACCATCTTTTCAAATCAAATATCCTTGACATATTGCCCCTCCTTGGCATAAGTGCCCCCTTTCCTTCAACAAGTTCCCATTTTTCATTCAAAAAAGTGTCCCTTTTCAGGAACGAGAAGTGCCCTTTTCACTTGTGAGAAGTGCTCCCTCTACCTCTGATAATTTTTCCTATTTAAATCCGACTGGTGCCTTTTTACTTTGACAAGTGCCCCTTTTCCTTTGTGAGAAGTGCCCCTCTCCCTGTTAATAACTACCTTATTTTTTACTCGGATGAGCGCACCTTATATTTTCACATAAAAAATAATAATAATAATAGTGAACATTAATAATGCACTAAGTCTGTACAAAATGACACTCCTGGCGCAGTTGTGTGTAAATTGTATAATTGTGGGCACACGACCATCAAGTGATTCAAGAAAGAAAGTAAAATACACATAAGTTAAAGTTTAACATACTTCAGGACATAATTGTGCAATAATAGATTAATACAATACAAAGCATATTACAGTAATACAAGTTATATAAGGGTAGTACAATATAAGACCAACTTATATGTTGAGAACAGAAACAATTTTAACAGAGACTTGAACTGTGAGTAGGAGTTCTCTTTTCGGAGGTGAGGAGGGAGTCTGTTCCACAGTTCAGGGCCAGAACTTGAAAATAATCGCCTTCCCCAGGAGTGCCGGGAACGTGGGATGCAAAGACGTTGGGTGTGAGCAGAGTGGAGTAGTCGTGGTGGTTCATAGAGGTGTACTAGGTCTTGTATGTATGAGGGTGCAGTGCAGTGAAGAGCTTGATAGACGAGAAGAATGACTTTGAAGACGATGCGCTTGCGGACAGGAAGCCAGTGCAGTGCATGCATGATGGGTGAGATGTGAGTGGTACCTTTAGTGAGCGTTACAAGTCTGGCCGCTGAGTTCTGGAGTTGTTAGAGGCGTTGCACCTGGTAGTCAGGAAGATGTATCAGAAGAGAATTGCAGAAGTCTAAGCGGGAAGAGATGAGGGAATGAACCATGGTTTCAGTAGCCTTACGTGTCAGGAATCTTCGGATGTGCGAAAGGATGCGGAGTCGGAATCTAATGGCTTTGCATGTGTTCGAGTCGATGACAACACCAAGGTTCTGCATTTACATCATCAAAAACTGTAATGAAGCTTTCTGGGATCTTGTTCAGCATGACCTTTGAGCCTAAAATCATAAACTCAGTTGTTACCATTTTCCTTTCTAATAAGTGCCCCTCTTCCTAATGATAAGTACCCCTATTAAAAAAGAACCCCTTCCCTTTCTCACAAATGCCCCTTTTCATCTCTAGTAAATGACCCTTTTCGGGTACGAGAAGTTACTCCTTTTCACTTCAGATAAGTTTGTTAGTTTTATTTTCGAAAATCATCAAAACAACAATAACACAATATAACAAAATGAAAGACTCGGTACCCTTTTTCTTTCAACTAATGCACATTTCCCTTTCTTTTAAGTGCCCCTTTTTCGTTCTCATAAGAGCCCCTTGTCATATCTGGTCATTGCCCCTTTTCAGGTGAGATACATGCCCCTTTTCACCTCTGATAATTTCCCTCTTATCAATGATACGTGTCCATTTTTCCTTTCTGATATTAGGAACCTATCCTCTTATCATAAATGCCATTTTTAACCTCTTAGAAATGCCTCTTTCAAAATCAGATGGGGCCCCTTTTCCGTCGACAAATGCCCATTTCCTATTTTCATAAGTGCCTTTTTAGTGTAAGAAGTGCCCAATTTTCACCTCTGATAATTACTCTTTGTACTTTGACACGGGCACCTTTTCTTTTCTGACAAGTGTCCCCTTTTCCTCTCATCATTAAAAGCGCCCCTAATTTCAGGCGACCAAGACCACTTCCCCCCTATATAAGGTTCGGTCGCTACGCTCACTCGCATTTATAGATGATATACTTATGTTACTTAGTCTTTTCAGTCTTCCATTATGAGAATGTGTTTATAACCCCATGAGGATGATTGGGTTCTGTCCTCTTTATACGATTTTTCGCACTGCAACCTCACAAATCTTAAATTTTGTCCTCGCTCGCAAATTGATTTTAAGACCATCACACCCTACTGCAAAAGTATGATGCTCTTTAATATCTTGTACTGTGTACAAATAAATAAATATTGAAATCATCCCTAATAATGTAATCACATTATAGGGCAGGCCTTCTCAACTGGCGGCGCGCGCTCCACTTGTGGCGCATGTTGCAACAACAAAACAACAAACAGAAAGAAAGAAAATATATATTTTAGAATTAAATACTCAGCTAAATTAAGAAGTTGCAGTCGAATAAGATCCAAAAATGCCTGCTTATCAAACAGGAAGAGAGGGGAATTTATCGTTTTTTACCACTTTATACGAATCTAAACCTAAGGTCTGAACAACAATTAGCTTACAATGGGATACCAATTTTAACTTTGCCAATCTCTGGAAACATCTTATTTTTGTTTGTTTAATTTTCACTTTATTTTGACGTTTCCCGGATTTATTGCACACAAAAAACTACGTATACATATTCCTCCGGTGTAATTGTACCCAGGAATTGTACTAATTTGTTCACATCAATATGACATTATGATTGAATATATTGTGGAATGATAAAAAAGCCCCATTTGGGCCTTTAGAAAGCCCTAAATACACCAGCTCCAGGGGGCTTCGCCCAGGCGCGGATCCAGGATTTCTTAGGGGGGGGGGGGCCCAAATTTGAAATTATGCGAGCCAAATATTGGTACGTAATGGTGACCAACAGTGAAGTAATGCGGGGGGGGGGGCGGTCGGTGCAGGGAGGGACGCGGAAGTTTTGACGTTTCATTAAATTATTAGAGAAAGAAGACGATTCGTTGTACCCTTCTCAAAAATAATTCTCGTCTGAATTTAGTTTTTCCCCTCCCTCGCGAAGCTCGGAAAATTTTACGATTTATCAAATTATTACGATTCTTTGGAGAGTTCTCGACTCTTAATCCTCGTCTGAATTCAGGTTCCCCCTCCCGCGCTTCGCGCAGAAGCTTTTTAAGTTTCCTTTAATCATTAGAGAAAGAAGACGATTTGTTGTACCGTTTTCGACACTAATCCTCGTCTGAAATCAGTTTTCCCCCTTCCGCGCGAAGCGTGGAAGCTTTTACGATTCATTAAATCATTAGAGAAAGAAGACGATTCGTTATACCGTTCTCGAAAATAATCCTCGTCGGAATTTAGTTCCCCCTACATCTCGCGCGAAGCGCGAAAGGTAACATTAAATCATTAAATATTCGTATTACCGTTCTCGTTTCTGAATCCTCGTCTGAATTCAGGTCCCCCCCCCCTCTCGCGCGAAGCGCGGTAGCTTTTACGTTTCATTAAATCATTAGAGAAAGAACACGATTCGTTGTACCGTTCTCGACTCTTAATCCTCGTCTGAATTCAGTCCCCCCCCTCCCGCGCTAAGCGCGGAAGCTTTTACGTTTCATTAAATCATTCGAAAGAAGACGATTCGTTGTACAGTTCTCGACTCTTAATCCTCGTCCGAATTCAGGTCCCCCTCTCCTTCCCGCGCTAAGCGCGGAAGCTTTCACGTTTCAATAAATCATTCGAAAGAAGACGATTCGTTGTACAGTTCTCGACTCTTGATCCTCGTCCGAATTCAGGTCCCCCCCCCCTTCCCGCGCGAAGCGCGGAAGCTTATAAGTTTCATAAGATTATGAGAGAAAGAAGACGATTGGCTGTACAGTTCTCGACTCTTAATCCTCGTCTGAATTCAGTTCCCCTCCCTCCCGCGCTAAGCGCGGAAGCTTTTACGTTTCAATAAATCATTCGAAAGAAGACGATTCGTTGTACAGTTCTCGACTCTTAATCCTCGTCCGAATTCAGGTTCCCCCCCCTCCCGCGCGAAGCGCAGAAGCTTTTAAGTTTCGTAATGTTATGAGAGAAAGAAGACGATTGGCTGTACAGTTCTCGACTCTTAATCCTCGTCTGAATCCAGGTTCCCCCCTGCCGCGCGAAGCGCAGAAGTTTTTAATTTTTATGAGAGAAAGAAGACGATTGGCTGTACAGTTCTCGACTCTTAATCCTCGTCTGAATTCAGTTCCCCCCCCCCTCCCGCGCTAAGTGCGGAAGCTTTTACGTTTCAATAAATCATTCGAAAGAAGACGATTCGTTGTACAGTTCTCGACTCTTAATCCTCGTCCGAATTCAGGTCCCCCCCCCTCCCGCGCGAAGCGCAGAAGCTTTTAAGTTTCATAATGTTATGAGAGAAAGAAGACGATTGGCTGTACAGTTCTCGACTCTTAATCCTCGTCTGAATCCAGGTTCCCCCCTGCCGCGCGAAGCGCAGAAGTTTTTAATTTTCATTAAATCATTAGAGAAAGAAGACGATTTGTTGTACCGTTCTCGAAAATAATCCTCGTCGGAATTTAGTTTCCCCTCCATCCCGCGCAAAGCGCGGAAGCTTTTACGTTTCATTAAATCATTAAAGATTCGTATTACCGTTCTCGCCTCTGAATCCTCGTCTGAATTCAGGTTCCCCACTCCCGCGCTTCGCGCAGAAGCTTTGACGTTTTACAAGATTATGAGAGAAGGAAGACGATTCGCTGTACCGTTCTCGATTCTTAATCCTTGTCTGAATTCAGTTCCCCCCCCCTCCCCTCCTGAGCGAAGCTTTGACGTTTCATTAAATTATTAGAGAAAGAAGACGATGCGTTGTACCGTTCTCTATACTCTTAATCTTTTTTCAAAGGTGTTCTTTGTCTGCTCCTTTTTCTTCCTACGTCCTCTTCCGATTTGGGGGGACCGCCCCCCCCCTGGCTACGCGCCTGCGGTCAGATAAACACATGTTGATACCTTGTCCGACCCCGCAAGCTCAGGGGTTTAAGGCAATAAATTGCGGTCAGATAAGCATTCAGGGGCCCGCGTTAGGGCCCCTGGGGGGTCGAGGCGACCGAGCCGGCCCCGGAAGCTCAGGGGTTTTAGGCGTTTAATTAAGGTCAGATGAGCATTTTTTTTGTATACCTTATTATTTTATGACACTGGCAGGTCACTATTTGGCGTCGGTTCCAGGGGGCGGAGCCCCCCCAAAACAGGGGTTTTAGGCATTAAATTACCGTCAGATGAGCATCTAAGGGCCCGCCGTAGGGTCCTAGGTGGAATCCAGGGGCAGAGCCCCCGGGAGCTTAGGGGTTTTAGGCATTTAATCACGGTCAGATGAGCATATTTACATGCCTCATTAATTTTTATCACTGGCAGTTAACTATTCTTCCTTTCTTGCTCTCATTCTATTTTATTTCTCTTTAATATACTTTTTTAAAAAAGTGGGGGGGGGGGAGCTCGCCGGGGGCCAAGGCTCGCTCGGCCCCCCCCCTGGATCCGCGCCTGGCTCCGCCCCCTATTACCCCCGTTAGGTATTCGCTCGTGGATCCCACCCATTTCGGCTCGGTCGCTGCGCTCCCTCGCAGCACAGTCAACCATACAGGGTGGCACTTCAACTACAAATTCTTTTCGTTTTGGCACTTCTAATCAACTAGTTGAGAAGGCCTGTTATAGGGGTATATACCTTTGCCTAAACAAATGTATAAATTTTCGCTATGCCTAAACAAATGTATATTTTCGCTTTGAGAATTCGCTCCGAAGGTGCCTTTTTTTTCGTCCCGAAAGTGCCTATTTTGTCCCCGTCCCCCCCCCCCCCACTTTGAAAATAGCTTGGCCGCCCCTTGCTAAAATGATGCATTCTCCGCCCCTTGATCGCATATGACTCGTAGAAAACTCACTCGTTAGAAGGTCGTGATAACTCGTTGGTAGATCGGTACGAGTCGTACACAGGTCATCGCAACTCATACCATGCTCGCGTGACTCGCAATGCGCTCGGTTCACTCGTACATCCATCGTAGGAAAGTCGATGTTGCGTCGTAGATCACTCATGCAAATATCGTTAAAATAAGTAAATTCAAGCGAGTTCACGCGAGTTTACGCGAGTTTAAGCTCGCGCCAGCTCGCCACAGCTCGAGGCTCCAACTCGGCAAAGTGGGAGCCCTGCTTTACATGTTACTTTCACTTTCTCCAGTTTCAGAAGCAAATCTAGTGTTTCCTTTTTAAAAGATGACCCTATAACCAGGGGCGTACGCAGGGGGGGGGGGGGGGTTTTGGGGGTTCAAACCCCCCCTTTGGTATTTTTATGTATGTAAACCCCCCTAAAAACAGACTAAAACCCCCCCCCCCCTTTGGTAATTTTTTTTTTTTTTTTTTTTTTTATTATAAAAAAAAAAAAAATTATACCCACTGCTAACCTAAATAAGGTGACCTTACCCCCCCCCCCCAACGAAGAAAAATGTCAAATTTTGAAATTTCGAGACCAAAAAAAAAAAAAAAAATTGTCCGCTTACCCCCCCCCCCCCCCCCCCCCCCCCCCCACTGAGCGACTTTTCGGCCGGCGCGATTTTCAAATTTTCGGGAGCAAAATATTTTAAAACCCCCCCCCTTGAAAAAATCCTGCGTACGCCCCTGCCTATAACTATAAGGTTTCTAATTAAATTTGTGCTATTAATCTTCTCAGAGCAATGTTATTTTGATATTGAGCACCGGTACTTGCAGGGGGAAAAAGAAATCCCATCTGGATTGGCAGTGAGGTGCTGGGAGTGAGACTTTGCATTTTTGTTTCCGAGAACCACTCCAGCCTGATTGGTATATACAGGCCATTACAGGCAAACAGCAAGTAGCTTAAATTGTATCATATATACTTCAAGAGTAAATGCAAGTAATTTAATACAGCATAAATCAATGTCTCTTAACAAGATGTAGTTTGCCTAAGATAATCTAGGCATATATTTTTAAAGGAAGAGAAGGAAGAGCTGAGAAAAATGTTATGGTTTAAAATGATCATAGATTATTTTGTTGGAATTAAATGTTATTATTTTAAAAGTGATTGATTTCAAGATAACTGTGATGCAACAGTGGCTATTGTCATTTTAATGCACTTATGAAGCATGATAAAATCCAACAGTAAGTACTTTTCACAATACTGCTAATCTCTTGAACTGCATCTATGCACTAGAATGTACATTCTTTCCATATGATGTCTGGCAGAGCATGAACCCCTTTTTAAAGAAAGTTTGCCTCATAAAAAGAAATTAAGATTTGCTATAGGCAATGTGAGTCATGAAAAACTAAAGAATGTTTGATATTCTATTGTTTAACCCTTTTCCAACTAGGAAGAGGGGTCAATCTGACCCCCCCCCCCCGAAGTAATATTGCAAGCTCTCCTTAACTGCCCCTAAATATTATAATACCCTTTCATGCCTTTAACAACAAAAAAGTATTGTGCATCTTTTGGTACCAAATTTGCGGAGATCGGAGAAGACGTTTCAAGGTCTTATGAGAGACAATGATCAAAGGTCATTGTGAAAAATGTATTTTTTTTCATATGATCATGCTAATTTCTTAATTTTAAGAATTAAATTGCCCCTCTCTTTTACATGAAAATGTGCTGGGAGACTTGTCGCATAACTATATGCTTGCCTTCTTTTAGTATGTGCCTGAAACAAAAATGTCCTGGAGAGAAAAGACCAAGAGAAGGTAAACATATTTACTTGATCTTTCTAATTTTGTCAAGTAAAAGGAAATTTTGAAATGAGTGAGGCCAAGGCCAAGTTGGAGGGGTTGCAAATAGCTGGTTTGAGAAGGATCCATTCAGGGAGTGAATATGTATGCATCAACATGCACATGTCTACTGACAAGTTGCTGTAGTGTTTATTTAAAGTGAATTTTAACTTTCAATATATCTCTTTTTAGAATTAAAATTTGAAGCTCATGTGGAAGGGAGGGAGGGGTGGTCCAATACATGAAAAAGAATGACAAGCAAAAGGAAGAACATAATTGACCATCAAATTTTGTTGAAAAGTAAACATTGAAGATGACTAAAATATTAATTAATGCTATTTTATTTGTATTTTCGTATTTACGTATTTGGTTAATATTTATCAAATTGTTCATAATTCTGTTCCAGGGATAAGGAAGGAGGGCTTCCTGTTGAGAAAATCGGGGTGCCTCGAGGTTTGAGTCTTGATTGTCTGCCCCTTACCCTAAAGCGGTGGCCTCTTGTGCCTAACAATATAGGAGCAAAGCACAATGAAGTTAAGTATTTGGTTTAACCCTATCTAGCCCGGGGGGGGGGGGGGGCTTTAGAATTAAAA